>JANHFT010003016.1:365515-386585 GCA_032467955.1 Pseudoxenodon macrops | reverse complement strand
CTTGAACTTTCAACTAAGGGGTGGAAACCTGCAAATCCTCAGATTTGGGTTTCACCAGTTTGTGCCAACATGTCTCTTAATAAATTGGAACGTTAAGGTATGCTGATTTGTTCAGGGATGATATTTGGAATGTTGACATCCCCATTTTAAAATCGGTTCAATTTTGTCACTGATACAATCTAACATGCTTGAACAAAAGAGGGTTGCTGGCATCAGGGGTGGGATCTGAACAACTCTATATGGGCAGATCTCCTCTCTGGTAATTGGGAATGCTTCTATGGCCATTTTAGCTTGAACTGTGAGTGAGACCAGATAGCTGGCTGTCACACAAGCATCCACTAAGTAATACCTAAATTGTATTTTTTGACAATTTTGTCAAGTCTTATTTTAGTTTCTTATAAGCCAGATTCTGCCAGCTTTCTAGTTCTAATTCCAACATTATTGAGTTGCATTATATGTTTTCTGTTGCTTCTGATAAGGAGATTCAAGTGGCTATAATTCATGATTGTTCATCCTGCCATTCACAAGGACAAAAGTATTTAATACTGTCAAATCCTTGGACCACTGATTATGTGCCATTAATTTGTTTTTGTTAATTCCTAGTGACCATATAGTTAGATTTTCTCCAATGTCAATCTGTTGACCTGGTATTTCAAGTCTTCTAAAGAGACACTAATTGCTACTGTACCTGAATCCATCCATTTTGCTACTGGTCATCCTCTTCTTCCTTCCAACTTCCTCACTTTTTTCAGCTAACTCAGTCTTCATATAATGTGCCTGATAATTTGAGTCTGGCTATTTGTGTCTCAAGTGAGGACTCTGGGTTGAAACAAACCAATGGTTCAATAAGCAAATCAAATCAGAGTTGTCACTTGAGGACAAAGTAGAATATGAAGAGAAGGGAAGCCATCCCAGATTCCTTCTCTGTTTTATCACGTTGCACTCTGGTGCTTTATGAACCTTACCATAACTCTGTATTCTTCAAAACAGAAGTATTCAAGATGGGAGTAAATGGTTTAAAAAAGCAAGCTGTTTTGAAATAAATCTAAAGAAGAGCATCCTGATTTCTGTTTTGCCTAATATGTTCTTTCATGTTTAAAAACAAGGTTTCCCCTCACTAGAAGAAATGGCTAAGATACACTCACATGTTTCACTTGGCCTTGAATTCATACATATAAAGCCAAGGGAAAGTTGGCTACTTTAGGCAGAATGAGTACTAATGCGGCATCTTTAATCAATATTCCATGTTATAAACATTTACAGTGATAAATAAAGCCTGATTGCCAAATCCTTTAAGTTCTGAAGAAGGCTGCCAATCCATTACATTTTTGAGAATGTAGTATCAACCACAATGGGAAAATCAGTTGTTCTTTCTTTATAACAATGAGGAAGAGAGACAACTTGGATTCTATAGCAGAGGAATGATACAAGTTCCTCCTGGCTCTGTATCTCTAGATCATGTACTGCCAGATGCTGGATATCCCCAGGGGTAGACTGTGTAGTGTAACAGATGCCATCTTGACTGATACACTTCTACCGCTCACTGTGACTAAGAAATGACTAGCCAGAGTGAAAAATTAATCCATAGGCTGAAAAAATGTCAAAAATGGTGGTTTTTAATACTAAGCTGTGCCTGGCATTCCTGCATAATTGTAGATGATATTAGTGGAATACTATAAATCAAATGAAAATGAGAAATGGAAATTCAAATATTGTTGACAACTGCATGATTGAAAAAAGCATCAACTAATAGGGGAAAAAAAACCAAGATATGGAATAGAGAATAAATGTTTCCCCACTTCCAAAACAAACAGAACACAAACAATGTAATGGAATGGAATGGAAGGGAAGGGAAGGGAAGGGAAGGGAAGGGAAGGGAAGGGAATGGGTAGAGTAAGGCAGGGAAGGGCAGGGCAGGGCAGGACAGAATAAGACAAAATAGAATAGGATAGACAAACGTTTTTTGTTTCCAGTGCATAAGCTCTCACTGCACATACAAGCAACAAAGTAATACAATCCTAAAATACCAATAGGAGAAGTTAATAGAGATGATGAGAAGGGCAATAGTAATGCAGCCATACTACATGCATAAATATCCTTAGGTATAAGACATAAGCTTTCAGGAAAATCTTTGAGAGATTGATAGAAAAGCTTTTCAGATCTACAGCATGGATAATAGAACCGTGTAATAAGAAGATCATAATAATTTTTAAAAAGCATTGGCTATAAAATAACTTAAAATAAGTGCTATAAACAGTTAAAGATTATTCCTATTGCCAAAATTCCTGCATATAAACTTTTTGGTATCTTATGTGGAGTAACGATTGTTTATTTAAATAAACAAATTATATCTCTTGTAGCTAATTCTTCTGCTTGTTAGCCAAATAACTGCTGACAACAGCAACTAGCATAAGTGCTGTTTCAATCATATGCATTTCTTTCTGCAGGCTGAAGGCCACCTGCTAGTTTAGCAGTTCACATTTCAGCAGAAATATAGAGTGTACATCTACACAATACTCTGTCTGGGTTGAATGTAATTTTATGTACTTTTATGGGCAAAATGGAAAAGTTGTACATCTGTTGCAGGGCTGTCAAACTCACATCATGTCATTGTCACGTTGTTGTCCCATGACATATTGGGACTTTTTCCCCCTTTGCTAAACTGGGGGTGGGCGTGGCCAGCACATGATGCATCAGGCCTGTGGGCTGAGAGTTTAACACCCCTGATCTATTGGAAACCTCATGTGTGAGGTTTTAGCATTTTCTGGCCGTCTGATCAGAAATGAAGGAGATAGTGGGGTTAGCATATCTGATGTTGCCAATATACAGCACATCAATGATAATATTATAAAATGGTCAAATAAGTATATGGCAGTGCCTCCCAGTTTACCTGACATTCCTGATTTAATTTTAAGAATCAGATTCCTACCCAATTTTTCCTTTCTAAATCTATCCAAATTGTCAATAGTTTGCCATTCTGTGCATGGATCACTGCATAGTTTTGGGGACAAAAAGCAGAACTCCAACTCTGGGTGCAGGACTATTACTATTCAGCAAGATATTAGTTAGAGCAGGGTTCGTCAAATTGGTCAACATCACTGTCAAGAGTCGATGGAACTATCCAAGGAATTGGTAAATATCTGGCGGTCAAAAGGAGGACAGTAAACGTCTAAGTGTCAATAGGAACAGACTAACTGGAAAAGCATGATAACGTATGACTAAGACTCACAAAATATGTGCATTTTATTGATACTCTTCAGATGTAAATTTCTTACTGATGATATTAACAGTTTCAGTAGAAAAGGTATGTTAAAGCTTATAACTTTCATATTTTAAATATTTCCTATGTTTTATGAAATTGTTATTATTATTTATAGTACTACTACAAATATAGTTCAGTATTTATTACATTATTTTCACACAAAATAACTGCTTGACAGTTCATAAACAATCAAAACTGAAGAGGTTAATGACCTGAAGAGTTTGGGGACCCCCGGGTTATAATTACGTGATGGCATTCAATTGTATTAAATTCAGATTCCTAATTTCCTTGGCATCTAGAGGACTGGATTTCTGTGTAAGAATATCTGTGGTATCTGCATCTATCCAAAATTTATATTAGCTTGTTGCAACTAGATGAGTTGTGACACAGTTGCAATAAAATTCGGGAAGGAGAGATCAAGGTGAGATTGGACAGCAGTTGCAGCATCAAAGCCAAAATCTTGATGGTTTTGTATGTGTACACCATATTATATTAGTGAACAAAGAAGTAAGGATTCAATTGCAATGTTGTGACTGTCATTTTGCCGATTTTGATGTCCCCTATGGATGTTATAGCTATAGTATCCTAAGATTGTGGAAAGTTTTAGTCAAGCATAGTAGTTACCAGAGCCCCACAAGTTTCCCTCAAATTATATGTGCAGCTTATGTAGATGTTAAGCAAAAAGATCTAATCAAATAAGATTTCGTGCTTATGGATGTACATCTGTTGTTTTTCTTCTGCAATTTGTGTTATCTGGGCCAGTCTCATGATGATTACCACAATAACACATGAATAGAGATTACAACTGAAGAAATGGCTTCTTATTAATTAGGAAATGCAGTGCAATATAAACAGCTTGGTCATTATTTGTGTTGAGGCAATATCAGTTAGAATTTATTATGGGAGGTAATAGAAGATAAATTATGTTTTTGCTGTGATTGGTTATAAAATGACACCTTTTAATTGAAGAAAGGGTTGAAAATGTGTGAAAGTGCATGTACCTAAATTCACATACATGCATACAATAACAAATTGAATTTTAAAAAATCAGTTCTTGGTATTTAATACAACCACATTTGAATGTAAAGTAATTTATGGAAGGAATTACTTATTATTGGTTGAAATAAAGAATTACACCCAAAATAACAGAATGATATTTAACCATCACACTCCTCAGTCACTCATGAGGGCAAAACAAAAAGTAACAGATGGAAATTTATCAAAGAGAGATTCAACCTAGAATTAAGGAGACATTTTCTGACACTGAGAATAATTAATCAATTGAATGGCTTGCCTTCAGAAGTTGTGAGTGCTCCAACACTGAAGGTTTTTAAGAAGAGATTTGTCCAGAATGGTATAGGATCTCCACTTAAGCAGTGGGTTTGTATTAGATGACCTCCAAAGTACTTCCAACTCGTATTCTGTTATTCATATGGTGAACATCTACTGTTCCTTCTAAAGACTTAAATCAGAAAAGGCAAAGGTAGCAGATTAGAAAAAGGCAAGAAAAAGACAAGAAATAAACACAAAAATATTTTGTTGGAATGAGAAAACGACTAGAGAATTCAGGAAAACAAGGCTGGTTGTCTGAATGACAACTCTGGACTATTTTAGGTTATAAGTACTAATATGAACATATTTTGTATACTTATTGACAGATGCCTAAACAGTAGTACCATCTAGACAGTAATCCATCTTTTTAATAAATATGATACAGTCCACCACTAAGGACTATGAAACCAAAACCAAACGATTCAAAAGCATCTCATTTTTGTACAGATTAATCACATTTTCATTGCTATATAAGTGAAAATGATGCCAAGGTTTTCCATAACTAATTTAAACAATAGTAACGTCTTTACTAGTATATACTGTAAACCCTTATCATGGGTTAAATATTCCTACAATGGTACAGTTGGCTCTCATGTACATGAATTGCCAAATGTCTGAGTTTATTATGAAGGAACTATACATGTTAATTTCAATTAAATATTTAAACATGTAGAAGATTCAAGAGCTCATTCTGGCACCGTGTCAGTCCTTTAGGTATTGGATGATGGTTATCATGTCATCCCTAAGCTCTTTGTTAGGCTAAATATACATAGTAAGTTTTAGGCTCCAGACCCCTCATCATCTTTGTTGCTCTTCTGTACAGTCCTTCTAGGGCCTCAGCATCTTTTTTGTATCATGGTGACCAGAATTAAATGGTTTGTTTGTTTCATTGATTGATTGATTGATTGATTGATGCACCACACATTTTGTCTTGTAATTTTACTAGTACATTATAGAATGGTATTACTAGTTCTCATGAACTGGATGTTAGCCTTCTGTTGATACAGGCTAGAATTGATTAGCTTTCTAGGCAGCTGCACCACACTGCTGGTTCATAGTCAAATAATGGTCCACCAGAACACCTAGATACCTCTCATAGGCATGGTTGTTGAGCCAGGCATTGCCTATTCTGTACCTGAGCACTTAATTTTTTTCCACCTAAGTGTAGAACCTTACTTTTCTCACCTCTGAACTGTACCTTGTTGGTTTGGGGCTCAATGCTCATGTCTGTCAATATCCTTCTGAATTTTGAGCCTATCTTCTGACGTGCTAGCAATTTCCCCCAGGTTGGTGTTATCTGCAAATTTCATGAATTCCCCTTAAAACTTGTTTAGATCGTTTATGAAAATGTTGAAGAATACTGAGGCCAAGACAGATCTCTGAGGTACTCCACTGAATGCTTCCCTCTATGTAGATGTAGTTCCACTGAGGACCACACAATGAGTGTGGTTGATCAGTCAACTGTATATCCATCTGGTGATAGTATTGTCTATTCCACATTGTTCTATTTTACCAAGAAGTAGGCTATGGTCCACTTTATTAAATACCTTACTGAAATCTAAATTTACTATATCTAGAGCATTTTCTTGATCTACTAATTTAGTCAGTTTATCAAAGAAGGCAATGAAGTTTGTTTGGCATTTCCTGTTTTTAACATCCATGTTAGGCTTCTAGTAATCACCGTGTTTATTTTTAGATGCTCACAAATCTTTAGTTATCTTTTCCAAGGAGCCATGATTGTGCAGTGGTTAGAATGCAATATTACAGGCTAATTCTACCCACTACCAGCAGTTCAATCCTTAATAGCTCAAGGTTGACTCATCCTTCCATCCTTCCGAGATCGGTAAAATGAGGATGCAGATTGTTGAGGGCAATATGCTTACTTTGTATACCATTCAGAGAGTGCTGTAAAACATTTTGCCAGATATTGATGTCAAGCTAATCGGTCTGCAGTTTCCTGGCACTCAGTACTGAGTACTAAGTAAATCCCCTGAATTAACTTGATCAAGAGACCTTTGGTCTCCTATCGTACATTCTGACTTGCCCATAGAAAGAATTGTGTAAATGGTTCAAAGAGTGTAAAAATATACAATAAAGGGATATAAAGTTTTTACATAGCAATATTTTCTACAGATCAAACATATTAAAACCACAATTGCCTTCTGCTAACAACTGTCATATCCTTAGATAATAGTCCATTACTCTTACTGTTACAGGAATGGCCAAAGTTAACCTGAAGTCCTGATTTATGAAGGCCACAAAAATCAGCGCCCTACCTGACTCCTTCACTTGATTTGCCATGTGTCATAAATTGAGAACATGGACGACTTAAAACATGCTTTTCCAAGAGCTTCCTAATAAAATATAGCTATGACAGTCCCACCACTAGTCAGCCTGAATCTTTTGACACTTCACACATCTTTTGACTGTCAAGTCAAAGTAATAATAACTCACACATGTTGCCAATTTAAAAAAAGAAAGAAATACAGACTGCCTAATGTGGCAAGCAATTAGTTGATTGAATAATAATCTGGCTTTCTGCATATGTTCAAAGCTGATTGCAGAATAGTTGAGATGATAGCAGTCTTCACCTTGCTCTTGCTGTCACTGTCTGTTTCTCCCTTTCCCTCTTTCTTCTCTCTTGAACTCTATTCTCAATTTTATAGAACACAAAAGAGAGCAGTCACATTGGGGAGATTGGCTTTTATTTGTCACTATACAGCAAAGTAGTCCAACTCTAATAACATAGACCCAGCCAGCAATCAGAAAAATTAGCAGCTTCAACCAATTTTCCCAAGGATTTGAATGCCAAATGCACTAAGTTTTACTACTTTTGTCATCAAATGCAAACAGTCTTCGATTTACAAACACGATTGATCCCAAAATTTATGTTGCTAAATGAGACATTTGTTAAGTGAGTTTTTCCCATTTTATGACCTTTCTTGCCACAGTTGTTAAGTGAATCATTGCCATTGTTAAACTGGTAACACGGTTGTTAAATGAATCTGGCTTCCCCATTGGCTTTGCTTCTTAGAAGGTTGCAAAAGCTGATCACATGACCCTAGGACACTGCAACCATCATAAATACAAACCTGTTGCCAAGCAGCTGAATTCCGATTATGTAACCACGGGAATGATGCAACGGTAAGTCACTTTTTTCATTTGCCGTTGTAACATTGAATGGTCACTAAATGAACTGTTATAACTTGAGAACTACCCATATCTTTAAGAAAGATAATATAGGACAGACCTTGGAAAATTAAAGATGAGTTTAGTCAATTTAGATCTTTTCACATGGGGCTACCCTTAGCAATTGATTTAGGGGTCAGGTTTTGCCATACTAAAATGTAAAGGCTTACTGAGAGAAAGAGGGGGGAAAATATTTGGTCTGGCTTGGAAAACCTTTGCAATCCAATGGAAGAGACCAGTATTTTAATACATCCTACCACATTATGTAATTTAAGGGGGGGAAAAGGCAAAATACAGTTTTATGATTTAAATGGTTCAGTGGCTAAGACACTGAGCTTGTTGATCAGAAAGGTCAGCAGTTTGGCAGTTCGAATTCCTAGCACCGTCTAACGGAGTGAGCTCCCGTTACTTGTGCCAGGTTCTGCCATGCTAGCAGTTCAAAAGCATGTAAAAACGCAAGTAGAAAAGTAGGAACCACCTTTGGTGGGAAGGTAACAGTATTCCGTGCACTTTCTGTCACGCCAGCCAAATGGTGTTTAGTCATACAGGCCACATGGCCAAGGAGACATCTTCAGATGGCCCTGGCTTTTCAGCTTTGAAACGGAGATGAGCACCGCCCCCTAGAGTCGGGAACAACTAGCATATATGTACTAGGGAAACCTTTACCTTAAGCTGCACGTAGAAATCACCTAGGGCTATTTAAAATCAGCAATACTGTTTTTAAAAAGCCGTGATTTGTCCCTGTTGTCACAGAAGCCATACATCACAATCATAGATTTTCACTTGTGAGTGATTCCACTGGATTCTGCAATATTTACCACAGAGACTGTAGAATGGTGACATTGAAGGGCCAGAAATTCCTCCTTGTTAAGTTTTTTAAAGAACAAATGAGGAATAATGAAACACAATTTGTTTTGAGAAGCAAAATCTAGGAAGAGTTTGGAATAGGCCAAGCTGCCAGGATTGGCTGAGGAAATATGAATGTTGATAATAAATAAGGCACAGATGACTTGTACATCTGTCAGTGGGGTTTTCAGATCCACCATAGGCTGGATAATGCACCCGAGGCTTGCTTCTCACCAAATGAACTTATGATTTCTCATTAGTGCCTAATTTTGATTGTTCCTGCCTATAAGAGAACCATTATGATCATCTCCTAATGTCTATAAACACATCTGGAGTACAAACATTTAATATTGCAGCTGGCTTTTATGGCCAATTTTCCTAACAGTGTTATCAATTTTCTCTGTCTTTCTCTGAAATGCTTTCTTTTTATGCTTATTCCTCTCCGTTGTTTTACTTGCTACATGCAATTAAATTGGATTTTCTTGCACTTGCAAAAACATCATGTGCGCTACTGTTCACTACTGAAGCTAAGTGTTATGATTATTTACGTAAGTTAGAATTTATTGCGATTGCAGTTATCCGCTTCTTAGCTCCTTTTTTATTGTATTTATTCTTTTAAATTTAATTGGGGTTTCTTTTTATCCATTTTAAACCCAGTTAGTGTTAGATAATATTTCATATGCTTTGAATACATCTTAAAGGTGTCTCACTGACACCAAATTCTTTTACATCTAATTCAACCCAATCCCAATATTTTTGTATATTTTTTCACTCTTTTTTAAAAAAAAAGGCTTATTGCTAATTTACCTGGCTAATTAGAAAAAAATACTGCTAGTGAGAGAATGAACAATTTAACATCTGAATGAAACTGCTAGCAGAGATAATTCATGGTTTCTGCTGAGTTATGCCAGTGTGCAGAAATAGACTATAATTTAACCAAGGAAGATGGGGTTTATGAAGAAAGGGTCATTCTTATGACCAATTACTATAACATACTGTGTGTCTGCCACTGATGATCAGAAATTGTAACTGGTGCAAACTATGGCAGCTCACATATTATCACACCAAAGTCACTGTACTCATAAAACATATATCTCATGCTTGATACATTAATTACCATTACGTTTTTGAGGGTAATTCAGTTCTGCTTATAATTTATAAAGTACTTATAAAGTACAAAATGGAATTCCTATGCTTAGAAGTGGCCCACCCAACTTTTCCAGTAAAGGTCCCCTGTCAACAGTTATAGTGTGTGTGTGTGTGTGTGTGTGTGTGTGTGTGTGTGTGTGTGTGTGTGTTTTCACAAGATACTGAGCATTCTCCTAAAAATTAAATTGGCACTTTAATTTTTGGCCTTGTGCAAACAGTTATAGATAGTTGTAGTGGTGAAATCCATTTTTTGGGAAAGTTAAGAATCAATTTGCAATATCTTGTTAATTGTTGGCCATATTGGCTGGGAATTTTGGAAGCTGTAGTTCACACATATGGAAGACCATTAGCCTGTAAGAATTTCAAATAGATTGTTGTACACAGAAACTTTGAACTCTCAAATGGAGCAATTAATTAATCTGTGTCTTCTACTTCCAACATTATTAAACTATTTTTTTCTGTAGCACAGTGAAGTGTTATATTTATAAAGAAAGAAGAGTGGGCACTCAGGACCACTTAACAGTTAGGGCATAACTAATCTACAATAAGTTTTGGTGACTGTGATTCTTTCTTTAAAAAAGAAAGAAGCATCTTTCTGAACTGTACCAGATTAATATTAATCTAGTCCAATCATTTTTGTAAGAAACATAGCTAACATTAAAAAGGCCATCTGTCACAGTCCATCTGGCAATTAAAATCTATATATAATATCATCATTAATTATTTTTTCTTTAATTACACCTCTTTTCAGTATATCTACACTGTATCTTAGAATGCCAAAGCCAATCTGCCAAAGAGTTTCTATCATGAGATTTGATGAATTTGGCTATTCTCTTTAAGCTATTTCTAAGGACTAGAGTTAAAGATCCTGGATTTCAGTTGTTACTTCTACATAACATTGTGTGGCTTTTTAGTTAATTTAGCTAATTAATTTTGCCTGGGCTTTACCTATTGCTCATATATTGATTGGAAAGTTTTTGAAATTTTACCTAAATTCAATTAATAAGAGAATTTTTTACAGATTGAATGATATACACATAATAGTTCTGCAGCTGGAGACATGATAAACCATATGGAAATGCATTGATTTTGGAAATTGGGATGCTTTAAAAAACGTTATTGAAGGTACAGAAACATGGCTGGGAAGTCAGTGAGTTGTAACACATACCCTGTTTCCCTGAAAATAAGACCTCCCCTGATAATAAGCACAATCAGGCTATGAGCACATGTGCTAAAATAAGCCATCCACCAAAAATAAGCCCTCGCCAAAGCACAGCAGCAGTCTTGAGGTGGCCACCCTGACCGCCTCCCGCACCTCAAAAATAATAAGACCTCTCCAAAAATAAGGCCAAGCGCTTATTTTGGGGGTAAAAAGAAAATAAGACCCTGTCTTATTTTCGGGAAAACACGGTATCAAGAGTGCCAACTTCAAATATTGATTTATGAAGACTTTACCCGAAAGTTTAGGATTAATATCTGTAAGTGACAAATATAGGTTGTCTTTGATTTACAGCAGTAGGAGTGTGGTGGTACAGTGCAGAGGTGGGTTCCTGCTGGTTCTATCCGGTTCTATAGAGTAGGTAGTAACTCCGTGATGACATCACAGAGCCGGTTCCTTCAGTGTCTCTGTGGGCACTGCCATTTTGGATATTGCTTCTGCGCATGCACAGAAGCTAAATGTTGCTTCTGCACATGCACAGAAACTATTTTTTTATTGCCGCACTTGCATGCTTTGTGCATACGCTCGAGGCGCAACCCTGAGTGAACCGGCAGTAAGAAGATTCAGAACCCACCTCTGGTATAGTGGTTAGAACAATGTATTGCAGGATAATTTAGCTCACAGCCAGGAGTTTGATCCTGACCAGCTCAAGGTTGACTCAGCCTTCTATCCTTCCGAGGTTGATAAAATGAGGATCCACATTCTTGGGGATAATATGCTGACTCTGTAAACCGATTAGAGAGGGCTATAAAACACTATGAAGCAGTATATAAGTCTACATTCTATTGCTATTTAGTGACCATTTGAAATTACAACAGCACTGAAAAAAGTGAGATGACCATTTTCCCCACTTATGGCAACTGCATATGGTCCCGTGCTCAAAATTCTTGCTTGGCAACTGATTAATATTTATGACAATTGCAGTGTCATGTGATCAGCTTTTGTGACCTTCTGACAACCAAAGTAAATGGGGAAGCTAGATTCACTTAACAACCATGTTAGTAACTTAACAACTGCAATGATATACTTAACAATTGTGATAAGAAAAGTCATAAAAAATGGGGAAAAACTCACTTAACAAATACCTCAGCAACAAAACTGTTGGGTTCAATCGTGGTTATAAGTCGAGGACTACCTATAATAGGAGATTTGCAGAAAGTAGCTTACTAAAGACACCTAGACAGTTTTGGGGAGCAGGGAACCAGGCACTTCATTATAATGTATTCCCCTTACTTCTATTCTCCAACAGTTTTCAAGGCATCTACCTTTCTAGAAGTTACAGTTTTATTATGGAAAGTCAATATCAAAGTATTGTATTTTTCGGAATATAAGACGCACCTGAGTATAAGATGCACCTTAGTTTTTGGGGAGGAAAATAGGGGGGGAAAATCTGCCTACCAGGTATTCATCTGGTCAGCTTCAGCACATCTGGTCAGCTTCAGCTCATTATTTTATCCTCTGGTTACGACTGAAAAAAAAGATTCTAAAGCACAGCTAATAGAGAGAATCAATGAAAAAAGCCTGCAAAGCCCAGAAGATCATTAGCACCTGGTTAGGTCTGAAAAAAAGGTTATTCGGAGGGAGTAGCAATGAAAAAAGCCTGCAAAGATCACTTCACTCTTCACTCGCCTCGTTAGGTCTGAAAAAGCTACATTCAGAATATAAGACGCACCCAAATTATCAGCCTCTTTTAGGGATGTATGTGTGTTTTATATTCCAAAAAATACGGTAACTTTGTTTCCAATTTTTCATGTGTGACAGAGAAGAACATATGACTGGCATTCATTAGAGTAAATCACTTTTAACTGTACTCAGCAGCAACTAGCCTATCAAGTATAGAAACAAAATTATGATGAAAAACTGTTATCACACAGATGAGTCTAAAATTAATTTCTCATATTAGCCGCTGTTCCTCTTTACTATAAGGCTTAAAATTACTTTATGGACACACACAAACACACAGAGCTTAAAAACACACACATTCAATTTTACGTTAGTGCTTAGAAAAATTCAATTATTTTCAATTTACATCCAGTGCCCATTTAGAATTGTATTGATAGCCTTTAGACCAGCAATTTTCAAGTGTAAATCCTGCAACCAAATTTTCTCTCATTAAAGAAATAGCTTAACTGCGGTTTATAGAAAATTGTATTGAATATATATAGAAAGCAATAGCTGAACTTTATTAAGGCAGTTTGAGAATAAATCACATTTTAAAATACCAAACCATTAGGATGATACGTAAAATGTTTAGTCAAACAAATCATTACTCACAGTCATAAAAGCCATGTATTCCTAATACAATTATGTATATATATATTTCTCACTAGAAACAGCTGCTGCAATGCTAACATAATAAATTGCAGTTCAGAGGTGGAATTGTCTGCAAAACAAATTGTATATCTTCTCTTATGTGCACTGGGTGGCTGAGGAAAACTATTAAAATACAGGTCTTCCCTTGAAGAAACATTACTATATCAAGAACTAAGAGCTCAAATTGGGGGGAAGTATCAACTTTTATGGAGTGCTGGAGGAAGTACAAGAAGCTCTAAGCAATAGTTAAATTTTGTCAGTGTATTTGTAATGATAAACTGAGCTCTTTTTAGGAACACTGCCAGCTGATAGGACTTACTAATAACTTCATGAAAACGCATTGCCACAGATGTGCAGCATTTTGATCTGAAGTAGGAGAGAAGTTGAGTGCGGTATAGAGACCATTCTTGTATATGCTGATAACTTTTTGAAGGAACCCTGACTTTTCCTGGTTTCACTCAATACTGCATGGGCTCATAAAATATTCAATTTGGTCTGGAAGCATTCAAGTTGGTGATGGGGAAACTATTACAAGAGAGAAGAAGAGAGCAAATCATAACCAGAATACAATATCATAATCACCCAAATAGTACAACCCGCCTCAACACATCCTAATACATATCCATAATGGTAACAATTATGTGGTTATATCTGTTCATTTCATCATTTTGGCAACTTTGCAGTTCGTTCTAGAGAACACTGATATACTTTATTCCAGATAAATTATTAACTATTACCAGATGAGCTGATAATATCAATGTAACAATAAATTCTAAGATAAAAAGTTATTTTAATAAGATCCTTGGGGATTTATTCTCATATATATACACTGCAGACAGACATTCTCAGTTGTTCCTTCATATATTACTTTATGATGTCACTTTATAATGCCTTGATAAACCACACTTGGAATACTGTATCCAGTTTTGGTCACCACAATACAAAAAAGATGTTCAGCCTCCAGAAAGAGTGCAGAGAAGAGCAACAAAAAAAATGATTAGACGACTGGAGGCTAAAACATTTGAAGAATGGTTGCAGGATTAGGGATGACATGATAGCAGTCTTCCAGTATCTAAGGGACTACCACAAGGAAGAAGGGGGGGTCAATCTATTCTCCAAAGCACTTGAAGGCAGGACATGAAGCAATGGATGGAAACTAATAAATGAGAACTAAGGATACATTTTATAACAGTGGGAACAATTAATTACAGGAAGGACTTGCCTCCATCACTGAGAGATTTTTTATAAGATATTGGACTGCTATTTGACTAAATGATATAAAGTCTCCTGTTTCAGCAAGGGGTTGGACTAGAAGATCTCCAAGGTCCCTTCTAACTATCCTATTCTATCCTATCCTATCCTATTCATGTGGAATTTAGTTACAAGGATACAAATTACAGTGCACTGACAATGTATGTCCCAGATCTCAAAAACTAGAAATTTGCCCAATATTACTTCCTTTGTGCAGTATCTCAGGTCTCTTGTACTTTCTGCATTATGTGTCTTTCAAAGAGAAATATCTACTTTCAGTGTAATTAACACAACTGGCTCATTGAAGCAAAGTACAATAATAATAATTGGAAGTTAGGATTCTATGAAGATTAGACTATGCTCATATTTTAGACTCATAAATTCTATGTGTACTCTCTATAATTATGGGCTAGTTGAGCTTTTCTTTCCTGGACATTTTTTTTTTCCCCAAGAAAGAAATTTATTGATGTGACACGATAAAGTATTTTGCATAGGTTATTAATTTACTGTACTTTGAGTATATTATGGTTTGTGCGTTTGAGCAGAAAAGTCACAAAAATAGGTACATTTAATGAAAGTAATAACTGTAATTGGATCTTGTATATTATCTTGGGAAGTACAAAGCCAGGTGGTTCATTTAAAATGAAACTTGATCCCAAACACAACATATCTATCTCTCTCTCTCTGTCTCACACACACACACACACACACACACACACACACACACACACACACACACACACACACACACACAGTGAGAGTGTGTGTGTGTGTGTGTGAGAGAGAGAGAGAGAGAGAAACACACATAGACAAACATACACACAACTCCATCCTGTTATCTGATCACTTATTATTTTTCTTTCTTGTGCAGAAATTGTCCTTAGTTGCTTGCTAGAGTTTTCTTTGCTAAATGCAGTCTGCGATTACTATACCACAAACTGGTTAAAGATATGTCATCGCTTTTCCCGCTGGCTTATATGACATCCCTTTCTGGTGTTACCTTCTAACTTTCCTTCCTTGGTCAAATAATTTCTCTTCCGGCATGAGAGAAATTGAGAGAGAGAAAATCATTCTTCTAAGGCATATTTAATCAGACAGCCTGTCCTCCCACACTGGTTAAGATGTCCTTTTTGTTTTTTTGTTTTTTTAAGATAGCCCTTCTGTTCACCAGTTCAGATGAAAATGGAAGCAAATACTGCTAAACGGTCATCTTTTAGAGAAGGAAGCTTTCAAATTTTTCAACACTATGCAAAGTTTTCAACTATGTTGATAGGATTAAAATGAAGTTCTCTTCATTTTAATCCTATCAACAATTAACAGTAAATGAATTATTAAATAGAAACACACATACAAAGAGTAAATAACAAAGCAGATATACGGTATGCTACAATTACATACTTCATTAACATTTGGGGAGAATGCAACTGCTATAATGTTATAATGGCAGTTGTCCACAGTTGAGTTATTCCTACTTATACATTAGTCCACTTATTTAAATTGTGGCACCCCAAATAATAATCCTATAATGCTTTAACAATGAGAAGATTAATATGAAATCTGACAGTCTTTCAGATACAAAGCTGTATTTTATGTGGATCCTATGTGGAAGTTACTAATAAACACTGGAGAAACACTCAAAGGTGAAGTTTCCATTAGCTTTCAGATGTCGTTCCACATAAAATGTATTATTAATATTAAGTAAAGATGATATCATACAATCAATATGGTATATTAACATTACCATAATAATAAATAATTTTCCTAGGCATGGAATACTTTGTGTACTCTTCTAACTCTCCACCTCAAGAAAATAAAAATAATAAGTCCAGTTTTCTACCTTAGTTTTGGATGTTACTACTGGAGTTAGCAGTATTTGATATTTTCCTTTCTACTGTAATATTCTAAAATGATAAAGCATGAAAAAAATTCACGAGCCTGTTTTTATTCCCAGGAATTGTTCATTTTCAGTCACGAGATCACAAAATCATAGGAACAATAAGGATCATATAGGCTAACAAATCCTTCTTAGTAAATGAATCCCTATCTTCTTCTTGAATACATCCAGTGAAGGATACTGACTATTTCATTAGATAATCAGATGACTAACACTGATAGTATGGATAATACTGAAGGACAACACTTTCTTTCATATTATTTTTGGGTTATTGTTTTGTGTGTGTGGGGGGGTTTGCAGGTATTAGATATCTCATCCAATTTTACCTGCCAATTTGTTTCATATTCCTTCTGCCTCTTCACTCAATCATCAATAAACATTGAAAAACAGAGGGTTTATGACTGATTCAACAGTTCCTTTGCAATTTAATGAGCATTGATAAGCAGAGTATAATTCTCAATGCAGTTATGTTTCTGGTTAATTGCTATGCTTTCTACCCTTTACATTAGCTTGCTAATCAGTATATTACATTGTCAAATATTTCTAAAATCAATATATATTACGTCCAATGGATCCCCACACTGTGTGAATGAAGTTATTCAGTTAAAAAACAAGCAACACTGAGCCTTGTAAGATTTGCTGATTACTGGTAGTTAGTGAACATTTTTCAAGGTGCCTGTAGAATGATATTTGCAATGATGTATTTTAGAATTTCTCCAGGTTTGGGTGGCAAACTGATTTCTCTTTAGCTTAATTTTCCTTCTTTCTGAGGAGGAAAATTACTTGCTCTTCCATGTTCTCACCCTGGCAGGCCAAAATGGCAGAGAGAGATTGGACCATGTGACAGATTTGTGGGTGTGAGGGGAGGATCTTGAACTTTCACCTAAGGGGTGGAAACCTACAAATTCTCAGATTTGGGTTTCAACAATTTGTGCCAACATGTCTCTCCTAATAAATTGGAACTTTGAGGAAAGCTTTGCCTTGGAGTCTGATCTGTTTAGGGATGATATTTGGAATGCTGACACACCCATTACTTGCTCCAGAATTTCTCAAAAGTAATTCATAAAGATTTGACTAGATCAAATCTATCTTCTTCAGTGCCTAGAATGCATTTCATTTTGCCCTGAGACTTAAACTCATCAAATTACAGATGTCTTGAGCAGATTTAGGATATTTCTCCCTAGCAAACGTACTAACCACATAAGGCAACATAATGTTTTAAGAACAGTTGCATAGGTTTATTGATTCAGAATTCAAATAAAATTGCCTCTTTGGCCGATTTCTCAATTCCAGCACAAGCTGCTTAAAAATATTCACAGCTGATCAGCTAAAATAAACTGCCTTCTTAGTAAGAAAAATTGGGAAATATTTGTGTCCTAATTAGTGCTACTGGAAATGTGTTTTCATATTCTCCCACTTGGTAGTCTGGACATATAAGTTAGTACAAGGAAAAGTACAGCAACTCAGAACCGCAAATAATCGTTCAGTTTTATTTGCAAATCTTTATTCAGTCATACCCTTCCTTCACTTTGTCTCTATGTGTCTCCATATGCATCAGTTACACAACCAACATATGAATTATATTTGGTAATTTACTTAAGTTACAATTTAGACATGTAAGGGAAACTAGATCTATAATCTTACATTTCCTGCCTAATTGTTTGTACTAAAATGAATAAACTAACAGAGTCTATTATATGATTTACTCCTTTACTTAATAGGGTTAGGGCATTCAAAGAGTCGTTTGGACCCATTTCCTACAGAAAAGAAAACATTGGGAGCCACAGAGTCCTCTTTGATGGCACATGAGCTGTCACTCCAGTTCAGCATGCGTGCATGCCTCCTTCTGGCCAGCTGGTCTTGGGGTCTCTGCCGCACATGTGCGGGTGGATGGGGCACATGGGGGGCAAACACACATGCAGGGGCCACACGTGCATGTGTGGGGGTAGGGGCACGTGCAGGAGGCCTGCAGAGGAGGAGCACATGTACAGGGGCCGTGCGCACATTGCATTTTGGGAGTTCAGGCGTATACACATTTTGGGCACTTAGTCATCACTGTTCTAGGATGACATTTCATTTTACTGATTGTAAGCATGTACTAAATGGGTACAGTATGTAAAGTTTATTTTTGCTAAAACAAAAACTTGTTTAGGTGTTAGATGTGTCCTTATATATTTAGTCCAATAATAGTCAATTTATTAACTGATCATACTGGAGTCTTACTCTTCACATTTTCACTTTTATCTTTTTATTTTTATCAATTTATTTTTCATATAATGTACCTGTTTGTTAGAAAACACTGGATCAAAGTAGGCATAGAATAGTTCTGCTTTTATCATTTTGCTATCTTTATTAAACAGTTGGTACACTGATTGTTTTCTTATTTTATTTTGAACCATGTCTAAAGAGGTCATTTTTATTATTCTTAACCTTCTGCTCTATCCTTAGTTCATTCAAGGTTTTTGCTTTCCTTATGCCATCTTTACCCAGAATTACTGGTCTGTGCTCACACATAACTATCAAGGCTTTTTCCACCTCTTTTAGATTCCCCACACTCAGTGCCAACCAGCAAGTTACAATAATTCACTCATTTTTTTCCTCTGCTTTGTCTGCTAAACGTTTTACCATTTGCTAATAAGATTTCTTTCCACACAAGGTACCCAAATGTTACTGTTGTGGTCCGCCAGTGGCCAGCGGAGCTGGTAGCAGATTCAGACAGTGAGGAGGTTGGGGGAGGAACATGGGCCAATTCTGAAGTCTGGGGAAGGATCTGATGAGTACTTTGCATTGGAGGCAAAGATGGGACCAGGGCCATATGATAGTTATCAGCTGCCTTCAGAATGAGACATCAGTGAAGCAGACAAACAGCTGTAGCCTGTTCCCAGTGTGCACATGCACAGAATTGCCAGACAAAAGCTAAGGAACAAGGGTCGACTTGGCCACAGGTAGACAATGAATGGCCCTCTCATAAGAAATAAAAGAGGAGGCAAAAGAGAGGGGTGTTTGCAGGAGAAAATTAGTTCATTCCTGCATTCTTGCCAAGTATTGTGGTGTCTGAAAGATATTGGCCTAGCGACTCTCCAAGCCTGATAAAGGTCAGTAATTGTGAACTATCTTGAAAGACTGTGGGAGAGGAAAGACTTTGCTGGAGAGGAATTCACTGTAAATTAAATAAAAGGGGTTTATCAGGATGAGGATTCTGCTTTATGCTGCTGGGGAAGCTTAGGTCACTTAACTCAGGTAAACTTAGTATGATTTTTTTCTCTTCTACATTTGTAGTTGAAAGTTGGAGAATATGTATACAATAACTGTGAAATCAAGATCCGCCCAAAGCACGATTATAGTATCTGTCTAACATTTACACCGTATCGTTTAACTTGCATGTTTGCAAAGCTGGAAATGAAACAGCTTGGTGTTCTCTCTCAGCTAGGAATCAAATTCACTGTAAGTTGTCTTATCTACTTATAATGTGATGCTTAAGTATTTATACTACATTGTTTTTCTTCAGCTCTGAAATAAATTTAGATGATACATATGAAAATTTAAATTGGGAAAAAATTAGAACATGATCAGAATAAGCTTATACACTACCACAGTTTCTCATTCCTAAGAGAACAAAATATCCTTGAACTTCTGATATTTCTTGTCATTATGGACTTTTCAGTGGATTTTTCAGTGTTTACATTTACTATTATCTGTGAAATTTTAAAATTTATTTTTAACATAATCTATTTAGCCTGTCTGAATTCAATCTCTGACCATGTTCCACTATTCTAATACACTGTAGCTGTTGTTTCTTGACAGAGGGAGTATATATTTTTGTTTTGATTAATATGGGGGAATGAGAACTCAAGAAATTATAATCCCCTAAAATGTCCTAAAGTATGTATTACTTCATATTACAAGACTTGTATCACTTAGTGGTAAAACTATATTTGTTTGAATGGCACAGTTATAAACTTTCTTAAGAAGGGAAGAAAAAAGTGCAGATAAAATAAAATATATTATGGCTTCAAAGATATAAGAGCTTTAAATGCCACTTCAGGACTTTTTTTTGCAGACATATTTTAAGAAACATCAAGTTGCCGATTTGAGTGTGTTGTTTGCTGCCCTGGGTGATGGGCTGGGGTTCTTTATGGGTTTTTATAATATGATAGATTTTTAAAAATATTGTAAGCCACTAGAGTCACTTACTCTAGTGGCTTACAATATTTTAAAAAATCCATCACTTACTCTAGTGAGTTGGGCAGCTATATTTGTTTGTTTAATATATAAAAAAATAACAGGGAATCTATTTAGTTAGTATTGCATTTGCATATCTAATTAATCTGGTTTTAAAAATAATGCTTGCTGATTTACCATTGTGCTATTTGTGGTCTATATTCAGTGTCATAAGCACGGACGTTCATAGAATATGGATTGTCTTATGTTCTGATAATCCTCTCCAATACAGTATATACAGTATGTAAGATTTTTATGTACTTTCATAATTTAGGATCCCCCTTTTTCTTGAACTAAGCAAATGAAAAGCAATATGAAGGGACTTTTTCAATTAATGTCATTCCTGTTTGTGGTGGTGGGGGGGGGGGGGGGGGGGGGGGGGGGGGGGGGGGGG
>JANHFT010003016.1:352960-365415 GCA_032467955.1 Pseudoxenodon macrops | reverse complement strand
TCAACCAGTGGAACAGAAGTTGCCTTCGGAGGTTGTGGGAGCTCCAACACTTGGGATATTCGGGATGAGATTGGACTACCATTTGTCGGAAATGGTGTAGAGTCTCCTGCTTGAGCAGGGGGGTGGACTAGATGACCGGCAAGGTCCCTTCCAACTCTGTTAATAATAATAAAAAAGAAAGAACAATTAACCAATGGAAACAACTTGCCTTCAGGTGCTTCATCACCGGAGGTTTTTAAGAAGTGATTGGACAGCTATTTGTCTGGAATGGCACAGCGTTTCCTGCTTGAGCAGGGGGGCTGGAGTAGATGACCTCCAAGGTCCCTTCCAACTCTGTTATTCTGTTAACTGTCCAAATAACATGGCACATCCCTTCAGCGGTTTTTGTAAAAATTGCATTTTGTAAACGCAACTCATTCTTGATAGCGTCCAAAAGGCGGAAAGCACAAGCATTGAGGGAGGAGAAATTGGAACCAAGCAGATAAAAACCAGCGAAGAGACAAGACTTTGAAGTCCTCCTTTTATAGACCTTGAACGAAATTAAACACGAAGCCAATTCTGTTGTTCATCCATCCCTAATCCCATTCGTTTAATAATAATAAGCGCACACAAAAAAAAAAACAAAGGCAATTAAGCTGAGAAAAAAAATGCATTTCGCTTTTCCTCTACAAATGCCATGAAGATCAATTGTCTGCCATTCAACCCTCCCATCGTGGCGAAGAAGAGATGGTGGGTAAAGTTGGTTTCAAAACTTCCCTCTTTTCTTTTTCAGACACAAATGCTGGGTGGTTTTTTTTTCTTCCTCCCATCCATTCCAATCTAGTCCTCTCCGTGGTCCTCTCTTTGTGTTTGCTTATGTCTCATTTCTGTCCTCTTCCAAGTGAATCAACTTTCCAGAATGTTGTCCCAAAGCTGGTTCAGAGAACCAGCAAATACCACCTCTAGCTGGCCCCAGGAGTGGGGAGGGAATGGGGATTTTGCAGTATCCTTCCCCCAGGAGTCGGGAGGGAATGAAGATTTTGCAGTATCCTTCCCCCAGGAGTGGGAAGGGAATGGGGATTTTGCAGTATCCTTCCCCCAGGAGTGGGGAGGAAATGGAGATTTTGCAGTATCCTTCCCCTACCACGCCCACCAAGCCACGTCTACCAAGCCATGCCCACAGAACCAGTAGTAAAAAAAAAAGGATTTCGCCACTATACTGTACATATATTTCGCCATACCTCATCAAAGTCAGCAATGATCTCGTTGAGCAGTCGAAGGCATTCAAGTCCTTCATGGTTGACATTGGATTCAGAATAAAATTCTTTGAAGTCCGGGATTGAAGCGAAGAGAACACAGACACAATCATAAGATTGGTGATAGAGATCCTGCTGGCAGAGAAAGACTGAGAGTCATCCAAATTCTGCAATCATAACCCTTTAACTTCAACACCAAAGATATTCAAACTCTATCGCCTACAGAAGGATGGGAAAAGATTAAATTGGAGTTTGCCCAGAGTCATTTTTTCAGGAGATGCATGGCAAATAGATATGGATGGACAAACAGATACATCTCCAAATTCTAGTCCCCTCCCTGGAAGATCAGAAAGGGTAGCTTAACCGTTTCAACATAGTGGTGTGGCCCGCCAGCGGCCAGCAAAGCTGGTAGCAGATTCGGACAGTGAGGAGGTTGGGGAGGAACAATGGCCAGCCCTGGAGTCTGGGGAAGGCTTTGATGAGTGCTCTGCATCGGAGGCAGAGATGGAGCCAGGGCCGTATGACAGCTATCAGCTGCCTTTGGAGTCAGACATCAGTGAAGCAGATGAACAGCTGGAGCCTGTTCCCAGCATGCGCATGCGCAGAGTTGCCAGACGAAGGGAACAGCTAAGGAACAAGGGTCAACCTGGGAGTAAGGCCACAGGTGGACGATGAATGGCCCCTCCCATAGGGAATGAAAGAGGAGAAAAAGGGGAGGGGTGTTTACAGGAGACAATTAGACAATTCTTGCCAAGTATTGCAGCGTCTGAAAGATATAGGCCTGGCCACTCTCCAAGCCTGATAAAGTTCGGTAATTGTGAATATCTGGAAAGACTGTGGGAGAGGAAAGACTTTGCTGGAGAGGAATTCACTGTAAATTAAATAAAAGGGGTTTATCGGGATGAAGACTTGGCTTTGTGCTGCTGGGGAAGCCTAGGTTAGAACAGTTACCCTCAAATAGCACAGAATTACTGAGAAGTCATACAGAGGTCTTGCAATACATGCAAATCCTTTTCCTGTTCTTTTTTTTTTTGTCTTATTCTCCAATCTGGGCCTGATCTTGTTGCCATGGAAACCAACCAACCATGTCTTACTTAATGTACCCTGTTTCTGAAAGCTGATTAAAAAAACCACAACAGCTCACAATGATTCAGTATGATTCAGACTCTTGCTTTAGAGGGGTTGAAGAATAATGAAATAAATAAATAAATAAATGAAAATAAAGCATACGAGACATAAATCTGTGGTTCTAGTAACTGGCACAAAAGGAATAGCCAGATTGGTGTGACACCTGTGGAGCTGTCAAATATAAGTGCTTAGCTTAGTGAAGCTCCCTCAGAGAAGAGAAAAATCTCTCAGAGATTTAAAGATTCCATTGAAATTCACAGAATGAATCATGTATAAAGACCACTTAAATTGAGACAATGAATTAATATAAACTCTCCTAATAAGGCATTCCTGACAGACTTTTGTTTGAGTCTATAGACAGTGGTGGTTTTGTTGGTATCTTATGTTTTTTACCTTCATGCACACATATACAGTACATACGCACATATATAACAGTTGTCTTATTATCTTGAATAATAGTAACAGTTGATAATTATAAATAATAACAGTTGATAATTATCTTATCCTTGTCAAGGAGATAGGACTCTGTTCAGCTACCTGACCTCACAGACTTTTCTCCTTTCCTTTTTCTGTTCAGACAACTCCCTTTACCTAACATTCTCCTTATTCTGCAGTTAAATCTTCAATGCCTCCTGCATTCTTATACTGTCCTCCTTTATTCAGGAAAGCTAATTGGGGTACAGTCTTTTCTTCCTTAATAAATCCATTTCGGCCTTCCAAAGGCTTTGAATACAAGGCAGAATTAATCACACAGAAAGGCGTGGAAGTTGATGCATGATTGGTTTAAACTCCTTTCTTTTTGCTTTATTAAAGAATCCCTGCAGAGTAGCTTCTTCTCATAAGGAATTATTCCTCCTACAGTTCATGCCATTATCCAATATTTTGCCACATAGCACCAAGACAGAAGAATGAGATATGACAGATAGTGAGCATGAGAAACTCATAGCATCAACTGCGATCACTCATTTGTATGAAAATAGCTGAGCAATTCTGCACTTGGGAAATTTACAGTGATGGAAGGTTTTCTATCAGAATCAAATCACTGATCTAGACCAGTTTATATTGACTCGTAATAGCATTCCAGCCTCCCCATCAGCAGTCTTTCCCAAATTTTATCTGAAAGTAGAAATAAGTTTAGCAGCGTAGTTTTGCCCGATGCAGCCGTCTGTATTTGAAAGCAGATTTGCAATCTATTATACCGTTTTCTTTCAATTATTATAAGATTGTTTTGCAGATTGGAATTTTGGTGCAGAATGGGTTGAAATGATTTTTTTTCTTTATATCTATGAAGATTCTCAAACATCTAGGTCCTGGTTCTCCCAAAGGTGCTTTTTCAAAAGGCAACTGAACTTTCTTATTTTTGCTTGAAGACATTTTCCTTCTCCTCCAAGAAGCTTCTTCAAAACCGAAGAAACTTCTTGGATGAGAAAAGAAAAGTCTTCAGGCAAAAACAAAGAAAGTCCAGTTGCCTTTTGAAAAGGCACCTTTGGGTCCTTTTTGTTTATTTCTTTGAAATCTAGTTATGCCTTCAGCCACATCAGCTTTTTTGAAGAGTGGTCACATAACTATTCCAGGAAGGGTTGAGAAAAAGATGGAGAAGATTTGTGCAAGCAAGTCTAGGGAGCTGTAGCAAAGTATGTAATTCAATGTCCATCCAACTTATTTAACAATCATAGCAATATGTAAACTCTGAGTTCCCATGCATATTCATAGCCCTGATTAAAAGGTGGAGAATTTATTTATTTTGAAAATAGCTTGATGCTGCGACATTTGAAGAATATCTGTTTCATCCCTTTTGTGTATTGGATTTAAAAACAATCAGTATATTTCTCTACTGTCTTTTATAAACTCTAGCTGTATTCAGATCTGTATTTAATAATAGAATATGAAGAAAACAAACTGAAATCTGTTTCAAGGTAATTGTAAAATGGCTAGAAATTTACAGTAGGTATGTGCAATCTCATTTCTATCTTGAACTATTTCATTAAAAATTCAAAATCATTAAAATTGAAAATCAGAAATGATAGGAATTAATTGAGTCAGAATTCATAAAATATGGTTCACATACAGAATTGCCATGGTCATTAACTTAACAGGTTTTATAGTTTTGTTACACAAATCTGTGATGAATAAGTTTATTGACAGGTTTTTTAATTAATTAAAACTGAGTTTTCACCTCTGGGAGATTTTAGTTTTGAATATTAAATGGTGGGAACATCAAAGAAGGAGGCTGTGAGGCCTTCATGTCTGATGTCATCTTTCTGGAACATTTTAACTTTCGCCTTTTTCTAATGTTCCCATGCTGACTGAAAATATATGTCTATAGATCAACTCCTATTTGATCTGAATCTGCAGTTTGACATTTTTATTTAGAGAGTCAAATCAAGATGATTAATTTTTTTAAACCCTTAAAAATACAGAGAAGACTTAAATTGTCTAAATTATCAAATTGATTCAGAGATTTAATGATTTAGACTGGTTTATGTCTGTTTCAAGGATTAAAACTGTTTGAATATAGAGATTGCTTGCAAACATAATTCAACATTCAGTCAAATCTTTGCAGATTTCTAGTTTGGAAACAGTGATCTTTAGAACCTGAATTGCCAGAAGTACAAACAGATATTCCTTTCTGATGGCAAAGACGGTACAAAGAACCTCTGAAATGGGGTGAAACTCATGTAATTTGTCACACATTAGTCCCTTGGGCAATGCCTCCATCAGTAGAAGCCTAGAATGGTTGCATGGAAAGTGTATTTTGGATTTCTATAGATTATTTTAGCATCTTAGCAATAGCAATAGCACTTAGACTTATATACTGCTTTACAGCCATCCCTAAGTTTACAGAGTCAGAATATTGCCCCCAACAATTTGGCTCCTCATTTTACCCACCTCGGAAAGATGGAAGGCTGAGTCAATCTTGAGCCTGGTGAGATTTGAACTGTCAAATTGCAGGCAGCCGGCAGTCACCAGAACTAGCCCTGCAGTACTGCACTCTAACCACTGCACCTCTGTGGCTCTTGTCCCTTAAAAAAAACTAGCTAAGGTTGCATAATAATAATAAAAAACCCTCACTGTTCTTTGAGAACTTCCTCCCAAGAGTATTGTTATATTTGTAGTGAGTTACTCCAACCAAGGTGTCATATTAGTGAACACTTCTGTGTAAAGGGGGTTGTTAAATTTGTCTTAACATATCGGCAATGTTTCCTGCTATGATGCTTCACAGAATTATTTACATGGCATATGTTTATGCACATAACACCTTTCAAACTGAGTAACTTCCTTTCTTCAATTGTGAAAAATGAAAATGGGAAATATTTTTTTTTAAATGCAATAGTGAAATATTTTTCATCTTTCTAGGAAGTTGTATGGGCATGTGAGTTCCACTCAATCTTCCCTTCACTTGGCTCATCAGCCTAAGCACAAACATGTGACATACTACATGGAAAATAGTCTTCCATTCTACCTCACCCTGCAGCAACATCTCATAGACTTTTATTAACGATATTTAATATGGGTGATTGAAAAGTAAAATGGAATGCTAGGCTACATAAATGTTGGCAATTGGATAGATTTAATTTAGCACCCTATTTATAATCTAAATTTATCAGAGCAGGGTTTCCCTGGTCTCGTTGTGGACATCTGGGGTGGGTTCTAATTTACCTCGCTGCCTCACATGCCTCGTGGGCATACCTTGTGGGTGCGCCCGCACTTCGCACATGCACACATGCGCAGTACAAAAAAATTACAAAGAATTCCCCAAAAAAGGCCAAAAACAAGATGGCAATGCATGCACAGCACTGGGGACTCAGCTTCTGTGCATGCACAGAAGAAAAAAACCTCAGAATTTCTTTTTTGTTTTAAACTTGTTTTCCCCAAAAAAAATAATCCACAAAAAAGATGGCGGCATCCACAGACCAGAACCAGTTCTATGGCATCACCAGCAGCTTACTACCTGTTCTATAGAACTGGTAGGAACTGGTAGGAACCCACGCAGTCGAATGGAAGTGACAATTTTTACCGATAAAGAAGGAATGTAAATACTTTGCAAACCACCATCCTTTTTCTCAGATTGAGGCTTTTACAACCCCATTAAAGCCACCATATCTTTTCATTTTAACAGGAACAGATAATTTATACCCTGTGGAATAAATGTTATTTACTAGCTTTCCATTCAGTAACAGAGTGGTTTTATGAAATTTTGGAGTGATAGAGTTAAATATTTAAGTATAACATTGTAGCAGACTGTCTGTCAGAGGTTTCCTGTTCTTATACCTGATTTCAATTTATCCATGTCCCTTTCCGAGACAATCGTACAAAACCAAGTGGACATGTTCAACACATTTACATTTATCATAGTTCAAAAAAGCAAACCGACAAGGTCTAAAATGAGTTTTGATTTTAATTTCACAGAAGTTTTGGTTAAATTAAAATTATATATAATCAGTATGATTGTTGCTAAGCCATTTGTTGAATGATATCCTTCTTGTGTAAGATTAAAAGTTATAACATAGCAATAGCTTACAAAAGGCTTGGGGGGTGCGGAGCAACATCAAGAAATTCAGAAGCAAATTGGCGCCTCAGGTTGCATCAGTCTGATTTAAAAGCACCTTCCTTGCCTTTGTTCTCTATCCATTCTTAATTCTTGTGATTTCTGGCACCGTATCCTGAGAAATTATGTATGAAACTGTTGGAATGACACTTTTGGCACAGCTGAACGCTACTGCCAAGGAAGGATAGACAGGCTGCAGAGACAGGCAGAAATGGAAAATATTTTCCTGAATATGATTTAAGCAACTAAGCTGTAGGGTTGTCCCTGCCTTTCACAATACAGATCCGTCTATTCTCTGTATGCAAATAGGAAAATGGGAAGTTTTATATATATCATAGAGACTAGACTAATGGGAAAATTTATTCATGCTGAACTTCTCATTATCATATAGCTTTTAGCGTGGGCAAGCTTTTTGCAGCTTAAGGTGGCACTTTTTAAAGAAATACCTTCAAAAAGGGACCAGGAGCAGGTCAACAGAGGATTGGAAGCAAATATTTGTTCCTTTTGAAAGCTTTTAGGGTTGCCTTTTTGAAAGAAAAGAGAATAAGCAAATAAGTGTTTTAAGCTTAGCAGAGATTCCACACACCTTTTTTTTAAATAATAATAATTGGGGGGGGGAAGGGGAAAGAACACATTACAGTTAAATTTCAATTTTCTGGCACCAGATTTCAGGAACATGATTGTTCAGCATGAGCTTTGAAAAGGATAAAAAGATGTTGTCTTTCTAAAGTTCCAAACCAAAAGGGTCCCCATATTTATTTTAGGGAAATAATATCACAGAATAGGAAATAGGCACCCTCATCCAGGGCAGAAGAGATGTGTGTATGTGTGTGTATATATAAGTGCATATGTGTGTATGTATATATGTATGTGTGTGTATGTATTTTGTTTGGAAAAATGTGTTGGGATATAAGACAGAAAATTCTTACAGTCACTTACCGTAAGTAATTTCCCTACTACTGGGTACATTCCTTTATAACCTAGCTTTCATAGCTATCACTGAAGTGATTTTAAACTTGTCCTCATTGCTGTTATTTTCATATGGCTCTGTTGGATATTCTAGCAGATGCTATATATTACTAATGAAGACATAAATTATCACTCCTGTTTTCAAGCAGAGTTCCCACCGAATGGAAGTGACACCCACAAATTATGAGGAGGCTCAGATGTTTCTGCAGCTATTATTTCTGTGATATCTTCTGTGATAATTCAAAGGTCTAGGTTGAAGGTGTGGATTTACAATTATTCATCTACTAAATAAATATATCATATACTTCTTTCCACATTCATATGTACCAAAAGCCAAGATGAGAAAACAATGGATGGAAACTAACCAAGGATGGATTTTATGAATTTAGTTCATAGAAGGGACTTCGGGGGTCTTCTAGTCCAACCTCCTGCTCAAGCAGGAGACCCTATACTATTTCAGATAAATGGATGTCTAGTCTCTTGTTAAAAACCTCCAATAGTGGAATACCCACAACTTCTGAAGACAAACATGGAAACTAACCCAGGAGAGAAGCAACCAATGGGACTGTTTGTCTTCAGAAGTTGTGGGTTATTATTTGCAGTTTCCAAGTAGATTGTAAAATTAGACTTGCCATTGTTTGATTTTAAAAGCAGAAACAGCCATTTCACAGTCCCCTTTCCTGGGTTCTTGTTTATGATAGCTGACACTTATACCACAAATTATTTCTATTTTGAATTTGAAACGCATCCATACTGTAGTGTAAGTATTACAATGGATGTATCTTTATTTTAAAAAGAAAACAGGCCTATCCATGTATATAATATGGCCAATTTGTTTCATAGACTCAATCATCCTTACAAATATTAAGTATGATCTTTAGTTGCCAAAAGATCATCCACCTTGATTCCATCTTTGGGTCTTGATCAGAATTTTATGCAATAGTCATTAATTTGAAGAAACATTTTCCTCTTGACATGGAGATAATTAAGAAAAATTAGTTTATGAATTTCTGCCCCTTGGCATATACACTGTGTACTCACAGTTTTCAGAAACAGAAATTCACAAAATAATGTTAGATTTCAGTATATTAGGTAGGATTGCCAGATCTTTTCCAGTCGTTTGGCAGAATATATGGGTGCTGCACTGGACTGGACTGGATTGGAATCAACCTCTTGATATGTTAGATCAGGGGTGTCAAACTTGATTTCATTGAGGGCCACATCAGTGTTTGATGTCAGGGGACTGGGGTGAGTGTGACCAGATCAACATCACTCCTGTTGGGGATGCTTGTGGTGGCCCGAGTGCTCTGACAGCGAAAACAGGCTTTCGAGCTCCGTTTTTGGCTGCCACAGCCTTCTACGACCCTCTGACAGTGAAAACTTGCATGCGGCCCTCCCAAGCTCCATTTTAACTGGCAGAGGGTTGCAGGAGGCCATGGCAGCTGGAAATGGAGCCCATTTTTGCTGGCAAAAGCATCGCGGGCCGGTCCATCACTGTTTCCACGGTGACCTCGTGGGGCAGATCTAAGTACCTCACTGGCCAAATCCGGCCCCTGGGCCTTGAGTTTGATACCTCTGTGTTAGAGCTTCTAGTACCCATTTCTTTTGCTACATAAGTGAACATGTTCCTTTATCGTTATTGTAACAAACTATCATTGACAGAATCCCCGTGGTTCTCTCCTGTCAGTATAATTGTCATTATTGGCAATGATTTTTTTTTTTAGAGGTACAACCTCTCTAATTGGTAGTATTGGGAAGCCTTGCAATTCTCTGCACCAGTGAATTAAATGTCTGGCATATCTGGAGCAAGAGCAAAGAGAAGGAGAGAGAAGGAGCGCAGAAGGCCAGAATGTCTTGCCTCCAAGGCGCCCAAATTTAAATGCAGTTAGAAAACTATTCCTAGAGCCCCTGATGTACTCCAGAACTGACAAGCAGCTGCTAATATTGAATAGAAAGTGCTGCCAAGCCAAAGGTTTAAGCTCTTCCAAGCTCTGAGGTAACCTTTCAACTACACATTTGAAAGCAGTTGTTCATATAGTGTCAGTTAAACCAAGCTGTATGCAGTAGGGAGTTTTGTTAGGAACTGATCTACAAGTGATGCAGAAGGAGGAGATAAAGCAACCGCAAGATACCAGGCAGCATTTCTGATATTAATGTAATGTATCGGGTTCTATAATCAGTCTGTGGAGTGGCTGATTGATTATCATGGGTAATAAATGTAAAGATTAATCAGCAATCATACAGTAAATAAGAGTTCATTAAAATGGCAGATCTTATAAATAGTGTCATTGATTAATAAGCTAACTTTATGCAGTACACAGTTCATGGAAACATGAAATCCTACCGTAAGTCCTTGGAGCATCCTAGAGCAAAAGTTTAGAAAGAAAGAATTGTGTTTTTTTTTCAAAAAGAAGCAAGATTCCTTCTCAACTACCTGCCAAATCTTTTCTGTCAAACCCAAGCAGCACAAAACAACCTTTCCAAGCACTGATAGTTTGCAGCAGCTTAGCTATTGTTATTGCTGCATATCTAACCAGTAAGGAAAAGGAACTGCGAAACTTATTGGATCTGAAGCACAAAAGCATGGGGGCATCTGCCTGCAACTCCTTAAACCAGGGGTCCTCAAACTTTTTTAACAGGGGGCCAATTCACAGTCCCTCAGACTGTTGAGGGGTCGGATCGCCTGGGTGGGCATGGCTAGGTGATCATGTGACTGGATGGGCATGGCCAATTTAGCAGTCCATTAAACAACACACACAAATTAAACTTTAATTTGTTATGCTCCTGGGGATGGAAAGCAGGTTAGTGAAGGGATATAGCTGCCTTGGTGTGTGTGTGTGTGAAGGACTTCTGTTTTTGTATGTGTGTGTGTGTATGTTTCTCCCCCTCCCCCTCTCTAGTTGGGCCAATGTGGGCAGGGCAGCCTCATGGTCCCACACGGGCCGGATTAATGGCTTCAGCGGGCCATATTTGGCCCACGGGCCATAGTTTGAGGACCCCTGATCTAGAAGTACAGAATAACCGATTCTGAATTTGTCTAATCATTTACTAATCCAGAATTACCCTGATATACAACTTTAAGGAAGTAATAGTTAAAGCCTTTTATTTTTGTTTAAGTAGCCCAAAGCAACCCCAATTAATAAACCAATTTTGTAACATGGGAATAACATAGAATTAATACTTTTTTTTTCAGCTGTTGGATTAAAAGCACCGTTGTATTTTACGTGACTTGTGTTGGCTACTTTGGAATCATGTTCCTCATGAACATTGCCATGTTTGTTGTGGTGATGATGCAAATATGTGGACGAAATGGGAAACGGACCAATAGGACTATGCGGGAAGAGATCCTGAGGAACCTTCGTAGTGTTATTAGCCTGACTTTCCTCCTAGGCATGACGTGGGGTTTTGCTTTTTTTGCCTGGGGCCCACTATATCTCCCTTTTGTGTATCTCTTCTGTATTTCCAACTCATTGCAAGGTGAGTAGCGAAACATTTTGGAAAAACAATATAAGTAAAACCTAACTTCTGGCAATTTACAGATTCACAAGTATATTATAGCACTCTTAACATATACATTGTACTTAAGATTTGTATATTTAAGCCTATTCAAACACACACACTCACACACAAATTGTATCAATTTTAACAATTATACATCAGTATAGTAATAGTATAGTAATAATAGTAATGAGTCACATGACAGTAATTGATGATAATAGAATTCAGAAACATCATATAATGGTGAGTAGGATTTTTTGGAACTGGAAATGTTCTCCAACTCACCCTGTTCTGATTGTTTCAGGAAAGTTTAATTCATCCAAGTCTTTCAAGTAAGAAATGTATAATTGGCACATTTCTCCTTTCCAACTTGAAACTTATTCAAAATATCTAATTTAGAATTAACAGTGCACTCCAAAATTAAGCCTAAAATGTTCCTTACTATTGAAATAGGAAGCAGACAGGAGTGTAGAATGAATTAGTGGTTCTTGTTCTAAGCCATGACCCCATAGAGTTGATTGAGGAAATAATTTCTGATTTTTGTCTCATTTTTATTTGATTTTTTTCCCCATCTATTTTTGCCATATCAAAATTTGACCCCATTCTATTCAGCTTTCAGAATGTTATCTTGCTGGTAAACAGAGTCCTGAACCACAATTTCTTTCTACTATTCCACTAGTTTGGAAAGAATAAAAGGGGAGAATGTATTATAAGATATTATTATATTATAAGAAGTTCAGTATTTTTGTTCATTTGCTTATTATATAAGAGCAAGTGAAGGATGCAAATACTAAATTAATTATCTCCCCAAAAAATTCCAGATTTTGAAATATTTATCATGTAGACAATATGTGGCTTCGTTTTAATAATGTTTACATTTATTGATGGTTTAGGTTCAGGTTATCAAGCTTATATCACCGTGATGTCAAACTTATGGCACATGTGCCACAGGTGGCATGCGGAGCCATATCTGAGGGCATGCAAGGCGTTGCCCTATGTTAGCTACAGCGCGCATGCGTGCACTGGCCACCTGATTTTTGGCCTTCCAGAGGGCGGGGGAGGACATTTTTGCCCTC
>JANHFT010003016.1:332416-344263 GCA_032467955.1 Pseudoxenodon macrops | reverse complement strand
AAGGGGCGGAGGAGAAGGAGAAGAGGAGAAGGAGAAGGAGAAGGAGGAGGAGGAGGAGGAGGAGGAGGAGGAGGAGGAGGAGGAGGGAGTTGTTTAGTTACCAAGTGAGTCAATGCACATTCAGCAAATGTAGAAGAGTAGACCAATGGGACGATGCAAAACGTTTCAAAAGATCCGACTCCCATAAAAACAATCATAGCACTCAAGCTGCCTTTCATGAATCAGCTACAGAGATTGTAAAACTCTTCCCCCGGTCTCTTATTTTGTTATTAGCTCTCATCAGAGAGACTGGCAAAAGTGGCCCATTTTTAATCTTCCAACTTAATAATTTACAACTTTATGCAGGCCTCGGAGAGGCCTCGAGCGAAATTCCCCACTACTACTTCCTGTCCGGGTTGGCAGGCGCACAAAACGTGGGCTGCTTTTAATGAACGTTCAGGAATATGGACAATTAAGACGTATCAAATTGTGATAGCGGCCCACCCACCCCCAGCTGTTGTTTTATAATGGGGCAATAAAAACACAACTTTTTTACACAGGGTGCAGTAAAGCAGCATCTGTGAGCTTTCTCACTGCCATAAGGATTCCCTCAGGTAGGATAACACGACTCAAATGTTTAGGTTTTGTTCCAGCCTGGCCCATCCTCAACCTTTAGTCATTTGTTTCAAGGACCTTTGAAAACATACTTGACACCCGGGGTGGAGGTGGGGGCTGAGCAGCAGATGGTAGATCTTGGCCGATATGACCACACCATCACCGGCCCATTTGGATTCATCTCCATTGTGGTGTTGCTGGCCATCAAGAAGATGATCTTTGCATCACCATCCGTGAACTCAATCCACACCCACTGGAGACCCTCTGCACCGTCTCCTCCGTAATGCAGCCCTGTTATTGGCCACACTCAGGATGGGTCTCTCCCTTGGCCTGCTCTTGGTAGACCATGGAGCTGTAGATCCCTGAAGGTTCCTGAAGATCCCTGGGATTTGTTTTAGCAATCATATCCAATAGTTTTCTCTGTTGACTCACAACTTTAGCCCTCAGATGTCCTGTGGCAGGGAGGCCACAGACTATGGTCAGAAAGAGTCAACTGTGGTCTATAAGAATGCATCCCCCTTCCTTCCTTCCTTCCTTCCTTCCTTCCTTCCTTCCCTTTGCCTTTTCTTCCTTCTCTTTCCCCTTTCCCCTTCCTTCCTTCCTTCCATCCATCCATCCTTCCTTCCTTCCTTTTCTTTCCTTTTTCCCCTTCCTTCCTTCTCTTTCCCCTTTCCCCTTCCTTCCTTCCTTTCTTTCTTTCTTTTCTTTCCCTTTTCCCCTTCCTTCCTTCTCTTTCCCTTTTCCCCTTCCTTCCTTCCATCCTTCCTTCCTTTTCTTTGCCTTTTCCTTCCTTCCTTTCTTCTTTCCTTTCCTTTTCATTTCTTTTTTCTTCTTCCTTTTCTTTCCCTTTTCCCCTTCCTTCCTTCTTTCCTTCTCTTTGCCTTTTCCCCTTCCCTCCTTCCTTCCTTTCTTCTTTCCCTTCCCTTCCCTTTTCTCATTCCTGCCTTCCTCCCTTTTCTTTCTTTCTTTCTCTTTCTTTCTTCTTTGCTTCATTTTTTTACATGCTGTTGGTTTTATACCGGTCTGAGCCACCCACTATTCAACTGGGGAGAAAAACAGTCCTGTGTGTAAAGAAGATCCAGGGATTTAGCTTACCAACTAAGTCCCACTCTCCGTTCGAGATGTATCCAGAGATTTCTGCTTCCTGCATCTGGAGATCAAGAGACCAGCCTCCGTAAGTCCATGACCCAAACTTCAATTTACAGTTTTGGACATCAAAAGGAAACCAGCGGACATCGATGGAGCACGAACTCTTGAAAATCCCTAGATTGAAGTGGAAAGAAAGAAAGAAAGAAAGAAAGAAAGAAAGAGAGAGAGAGAGAGAGAGAGAGAGAGAGAGAGAGAGAGAGAAAGAAAGAAAGAAAGAAAGAAAGAAAGAAAGAAAGAAAGAAGAAAAGAAAAAGAAAGAAAGAAAGAAAGAAAGAAAGAAAGAAAGAAAGAAAGAAAGAAAGAAAGAAAGAAAGAGAAAGTCGGCAGAGGTTTTTGTTGCGATATTCAATGGATATTTCAGCCCTGTGAGGTATACCAGATCAGGAAAAATGACTCACCCAAAAGAGTAGAATTATAGTTTATTGAGGTAGGCTACAGTTACAGAAATTTGCAAGTTTGACTTTGCTGTGTCTCTCTTCCCTCTTCCTGGTGAGTCAGGGAAGAGTCAACCTTCCTCTTATTATGATCTGTTTCTCTAGACTTAAATAACATTTCTGCCTTTTTTTCTTTATGTAGCATTTAGTAATAATAATAATACGGTAGATGTTGCAGTACCTGAAGACAGTAGAAAAGGAGAGGAAAACTGGACAAAAATCTCAAAATGCAAAGACAACCACATAGAAGTAGAATGACTGTGGAAAAAAGAAACCAAAGATGATACCAATAATAATAGATGCTTTGCATGCAATACCAAAATATCTGGAAGTTCACTTTTTTTTATTTAGAAAATTTATAAAGCTGCCTACTTTCTCACAACAACTCTAGACAGTTTACAAACAGTAAAAGTACAAAATAGAAAATAATATTAATAAAATAATAAAAAGTAATGACCTCCCCCAGCCACCCTGGCAACAGCACATGATTAAATTAGTCACTTCAACATAGTCGGTATTGACAAAATCACCACCAGTTAATTGCAAAAGGCAGCTTAACTTACATCCTGTGATGCAGAGGTGGGTTCTTACTGGTTCGGACCGGTTATACTGAGTAGGTAGTAGGTCGCTGGTGATGTCATACCACAGTTCTGGTCCATGGACGCCACCATCTTTTTTTTGGGGGGGGTGTTAAAAAACATTCCGCTTTTTTTTCTTTTGTGTATGCGCAGAAGCCGAATTTCCAGCACTGTGCACGCATCGCCATCTTGTTTTTGGCCTTTTTTAGTGGGGGTTCTACTGTGCATGTGCGCGCCCATGAGATGCGCCCACGCCGACAAGGTGCGCCCACGCGGCACGGGAGGCAGAGAACCGGCGGCAAGGTAAGTTAGAACTCACTCCTGCTGTGATGATACCTCTAACAGTACCAAACAATAATGTCTGCCTATCTCAGATCCTTGAGAAGAACTTGAGAAGTGAATAAAGATGCCAAATCCAGTCTAAGCATCTGGCTGATTGTGTGAGCAATGCAAATAACTATTTTTTTAAAAAAAATTACTTTATTGGTTCATTAAAACACAGAATACAGTTATTCTCCCTGGAAATGTTAGTAACGGGGAAGAAAACTGCGCAACAGAGAATGGGGACAAAATGACCTGAGCAAGGTACCTTTTATGGGTCATTAAGAAAATACACTTCACATACTGTTAGTCAAAATTCAGCTAGATTTTTTTGGAGTGGATTTATTCAGTTAACAGGAAAGCTAGGACTCAGAACAGATATTAACAACATTTTAATAGGAAAAGTGGTTGATTTGAACTAATAAGTAAATAAATAAATAGATAATTAATCAACACATTTTATTATCCTGCTTTAACTTGCCAGGAGCAACATCTTCAATGTTCTTTTAAACATTTGTTCCGCCTTTCTTCTCACTCTCTCGCTCTCTCTTTTAAAGTTGCCACTTGGTTGGACATAAATCTGCAATTGTTTTCCAATTTATCCTCTTGTGATTTAGAATTCATAGTGTCATTTGCACTTGCTTATAGCCCTGGCTTATGGCAGCCTTCCTATGATGAAAGATCTCATTATAGTTAGCACTTTGCATTGAGGAAAAGCAATCAGTTCTTTTCAGATATCTAATTTGAATCCCTTGGATTCAACCAGCTTCTGTTTTGTCCTCACCTCTTATTACAAAACTCCTACTCCCCCCCATCTCCTAATATTAGCCTATTTTAGTACTAGGCTTTGGAACCTGTCCCGGTAATTGGAAACTGGAGGGGGCATTAGTCTTAGGTTTGCTGAATACAGCAATTCTCTTCGTAGAATCTGTTTCCTGAATTCTTGATGGTAGCATTCAATGAATAGAGTACAAGTCATTTCCTAGTGACTGATCTCCTCATGGTCAAGAGCTATTTTAAACTTTGTTTGCCAATTACTTTGACATTGGAGCAAGCCTTGGTTTTTACTTGTCTTCCCCCTTTGCAGGCTTTCTAATCCTTTTCATATTTTAATTAATTTCTCCAGCAACTGAGTCTTGAGTATAAAATTTCTTAGAGCAGGCAAGCTGCAGGCCAAGTACTATTTGCAAAGTTAGCTAGAGGATATCTTAAATAATGAATACATTTGCAACCATAACAATATTCTTGCAGGTAATCTACAAAATAGCCAAAATGATCAAATAAGTTTGGGAATTGCTTTGTGGAGTTGTATTTTATGTTATGTATCTAGTTCTTACTTCAGTAATATTGACATGGAGATAGAAAAGATAATAGGAAGAAAGGATAAGTATGAACCATCCAACTTCAATAAAAATGAGCTGCAGAGCAGGTCTTTTTAAAAAAAATGCTTATCTGAATGCATGCATTATAATTATGCCTAATATTTAATAATGTTGGTGTCATGAAAAGTGTATATTGTTCAGACTCTGAATACATACAGTATTATGAATAACTGTTTTATCGTTGATTCTCTTCATAATATCAAAACCATGTTGCCTAACACAGGTAATACTCCATATCTATGGAGAGAGGAAATGAATTTAGGTTTGCACTAAAATATTATGTAATTGCTTCACTGTAATTACAAGCCCATTATTATTAGGCACATGTCACTCAAGTATAGAAAGGGTAACAATCATTTCTATACCAAACTACTTTTTCTGTACCAAACTACTCTAAAAGCAGACTTAAAAAGTATTCTATTCTTATTGTTTGATGCTAGGGAAGTTTATTATTGTATTTGCTTTCTTCATAAGAACTACAGTAATAATTGTAGATTGAGGCATTCTTGTTCACTACTAAGAGGTTTTTGACAATCTTTTTAGGGATGCATCCAAGATGGCACAGATGACATTTAAATGCACAATAGAACTACCAGATAGGGTTTTCTTTTTTTACAGAGACTGTAAATATTACCAGAACTCATATACTTTTCATGTAGAATGGCCCTGCATTATTAAATGAATGTGAGCCTATATGCCAACTTTGCCAACCTGATGTTCTCAAGATGTGTTGGATTTTAAGTGAGACTTTCAGTAGCTTAGAGCCATGATGGCACGCAGAGTCATATCTGAGGGCACGTGAGGCATTGCCCTATGTCAACTCCAGTGCACATGCACATGCTGGGCAGCTGACTTTTGGCCTTCCCAAAGGTGGGGCAGGCCATTTTCGCTCTCCCCAGGCTTCAGTAAAACCTCTGGAGCCTGTGGATGGCAAAAAATAGACCCAACGGGCCTACCAGAAGTTTGGTAGATCTGTTGGGCCTGTTTCTCACCATCTACAAGCTGCATAGGCTTTCCTGAAGCCTGGGGGGTGAAAAATGGCCCAACAGGCCTACCAGAAGTCCAGAGCCTTCAGCGAGGACTGCATGCATGTGGGAGGGGCAGCGCGGTGGTGGTTATGCGTGCATGCACAGGGGGAGGGCATTGCATTATAGATGTGGGCACATGTGCTATCACACACACGCATGCCCTTTTGGCACCCGAACAAAAAAAGGTTTGCCATCACTGACTTAAGAGTCACAAGAGTTGCAGTCCAATTTTTCCTAGAAAACATACAGTGGAACCTTGGTTCATGTCCATAATTCGTTCCACAACCTTGGTTGTAAACCGATTTGGTCGTGAACCGAATCTAATTTTCCCATTGGATTGTATGTAAATATGATTAATCCATTTCAGACCCCTATGAACTAAATATATATATTTTTAAAAAGAGCGTTGCTGGGCAGGAGGGGACACAGGCGCTATCCCTTCAAGGGTGTTGGCTGCCTCGTCTGCCCCATCACCACTGCGGTCCGCAGCTTCTGCCCAGTTCTCCTGAAGGAGAAGACCAAGCCAGGCACTGGGAAAAGTGCCATGGTTTCTTCTGGGGCACCTTTGCTAAAGTTGCTTTCCTTCTACTTCAGAGAGGAGAAGAGAGTCCTGCTTGTTTTCTGCTTGGCTTCTTCCTTCTCAACCATCAGCTGCTGGTGATGCATCCGCCCTCCCCTCCTCTTCGGGCTGCTTTAAAATATACCCTCCCTCACGTTTTTCTCACCTTCCCTCCTCCCTCCCTCTTCCTCTCTCACCAGGCTGAATTAGTTCCTCTCACAGACTGGCATCTGCTTGTTCCCAAAGCTTGTTTCTTCTTCTTTTACAAGTGAAAAAAACCCCAGAAGCTGCAATCCCCCCCTTACCGCAAAACCCAGTCTAAGTCTCCAGGCGGAAAGCTGCTGTTTTACACACACACACACAGATACACACACACACACACACACCACTAAAGGATTAAGGCCATTCTGGCAGAAGGGTGCGAAGGGGGGCTAGATCTGTTTGGCGACCGAGTATTTGGTCGCGACCTGAATCAAACAAAAAATTTATTTTTTTGTTCAGAAACGATTTGGTCCAAATAGTTTCTGAACAAAAAATTCACGTGTGGTGTGTGTGTGTATATATATATATATATGCAAGGGTAAGAAAGAATTATCAATTTGTAAAACACATTCATGAAATTTCAGCCCACATATTACACAGTGGTTCTTAAAAAAAACAATAGAAAGGCAATTTTTCAGCTTGTTCTTGTTACTATTGTTTTTCCCTGCTTTCCCCCCCCCAATTCTTTTTATATGAATACAAAATAAACATAGGAAAGAAGACGAAATGAACTGAATCATTCTTCAAAAGGCACTTTTAGTTTTGAACTGCACCTTTCTAATGAATGAATAAATAAATAAATAAACCCACTGTGAACGTTAACCTTTTTGAAAATGGGAATATAATTCTGATGGCTTCATTAGCATATAACAAGAAAGATGAAAGAATTTTTTGAAGAAAAGATTAACAGAGAAGCCTATTTTATGGTCCTGCTGTTTTAGACAGCTGTGATGTTTGTGTTAAAGCTGAATAACACATTCTTAATTCCTACTTTCAAGGCAGAAGAATATTATGGAATACAATAAAAGAGCAGTATGTTACAATATCACTGAACAGCATACGTTTTGTTTAAATCTATATCACCATACCCTTCAACTAAATTGTGAGTAGTGACCATTCATCTACTACAGGGGTGTCAAACTCACATCGTCATGGAAGCATCATGTGACGTATTGGGACTTCCCCCCCCTTTACTAAACTGGGCGTGGGCATGGCCAGTGTGCAGTGCTTCTGGCCTATGGGCCGGGAGTTTGATCTACTATATTAAATCTACTAGAATGATGGTAGCAATAGCAATAGCATTTAGACTTATATACCGCTTTACAGTCCTCTCTAAGTGGTTTACAGAGTCAGCATATTGCCTCCAACAGTCTGGGTCCTCAATTTACCCACCTCAGAAGGATGGAAGGCTGAGTCAATCTTGAGCCTGGTGTGATTTGAATTGCCAAATTGCAGTCAGTTGGCAGTCAGCAGAAGTAGCCTGCAGTACTGCAGTCCAACCTCTGTGCCACTGAGTACATGTTAAGTATAAAAGCTCTCTCAGAAGTCTCCTATTAAGCCCTCTAACATTAACAGATACTTTTTTTTTAGCAAATCTTGTTAGTCAGAATTATTGGTAGAGAAAAGGAGTTTAAATTCGGGATTATCGTGTACTTTAACCTCCCTTTTCATTTTTATTTATTCATTCAATGTATATAGCTACCTCCTCACCAAGTAACTCTGAGTAGGTAGCATTAAAACACCAACAATTAAATAATCCAATCCAATGAACTAGTAAAAATTCACCTCACACCTATAGCACCAGGCACAATAATTCCCATACACATACTGACATAATGTGATGGTTCACATAACATCATGGTTTAGTGCCTGCTAAAATACCCAGGTGTTTAGAACTATATTAAAGGCCAGAAGGGTTAGAGCCTTTCAGATATTGGAGGGATGGTGTTCCATTGTGGGCAGAGTGACAGGAATGTCATATTTTCTGGGTTCCATATAAAGAAAGTGTTTAATGAGATCTGGCGCCTGGGATCCAGAGTGTGTCAACCTGCCTGATCATCTTGTGCAGGCAAAAATAATAATTAGAAATAGGCAATCTCTGAAATATACCTGGTATTGTACCATGAAGTACTTTATAGATAACAACTAGCACTTTAAATTGTATCCAGAACCTATGTGATCATAACTGATATAGATTATACAATAGTGGTGTTATACGGGTATGCAAATATGTGTCTGCAATTACCAAAACCACTGTGTTTTCGATTGTAGTGTCTATGTACTGTATGCTGTAACAATCTAGATCAAAGTTTCCCAAAATATGAGTGACCATGAGCAGGGTGTCCCAATCAAGGAACAAATACATCTGGGACATAAGATGGATCAGTGCAAAGGCCCACCTAACCAGGCAGTCACCTAGTCTTCAAGAAGAAGTCATAGGTCTAGTAGGACTCCTAGTTTGTTCACTAGTACTGACTGGGATAGAGCAGCCACATCCAAAATTTGATATGAAAACCTTCCGGGATCAGAAGGTTCCAAAGCCACATTTACTTAGGCATGATAGAGTTGAAACTCAACCTATTTCAGACTCCCACAGTGCCCACAGTTGAGATAGAACTTGGGCAGCATCATTTTATCGATGAGGATTTGGGATGTTTATTGCTGGATATATTCATCAAGAGTATTGATGAAACAATCTAAGAACTCAAAAAGTGCCAGTCCTAGGGGAAAAAGCAGGTCTTTAAATCTTTTCAAAAAGCAGGCAGGGTGAAAACCGGTTAAACTGGAATGGGTAGCAACAGAGAAGGTGCATCTCCTTGATCTTGCTATGTGTCATTGCCTAAATAATAACCCTATGCTCAACTTCGACCCATTAACCATTCAACCTTAGAATAACATGGGGTTAGAGTAACATGCCTTCTGTTTTAGATGTCTGGTGGAATATTTCTACTATAATATATTTTTTCAACATCCTGAGAATTTCATGATTTAGAATATTGCTATAGCAGGGTTCTGGGTTAGGCTAGGAAGACAGGCCTAAGATTTGCTGTAGCCATTATCTCATATATACCTATAAACCATGCTATTTTTTTTGTGATAGAAAAAAATAGTGGAAAAGGAAAAAATGACAAGACAAATAAATCCTATGTATGAGATAAGAAAAGAAGACAGAGCTAAAAGTAGTTTACATGAAATTGTATCTCTATCTTTCTGTCCTTACAAACCATCCTTGCTTCTAGCATGTCCATTTCATATGGTTTTTGGTTATTTAAATTTCTTATTTCTTTTTCTACAAATTCACATCATGCAGTGAATCACCTGGGGACAAGTATTCCTCGGTGAATTGCCTGGAACAAGGGGACAGGGAAGGAGCACTGGCATTGCCAGGGAAAAAGTGCTGGTGGACGGCCCACTGAGCTTAAATGCCGGTGGTGGATCGGCTGCAGTGGGGACCTGTGGAGAAGTGGGTGCAGCAATGTGGCAAGTGTCAATTGTCTTAGTCCTTCACAGAATAGAAGCTGTTCTGAGTAAAGCTGCCTTTTGCAATTGACTGATGTGAATTTATCAATGCCGATGGTTTTCCAGTGGTTTTTGGCTTGCAACCAAGGCAGCTATAACTATGGGTACTGCATTTGATTTCTTTTGCCACAATGGTTCTATTTTTATTTGTAGGTCTTTGTATTTTGTTGTCTTCTCCAATTCTTTCTTTTCTATTCTGTTGTCTCCAGTATTGCCACGTCCACTACCAAGATTTTTTTCTTATCAACAGTTGTTAATTCTGGCGTGCTGTGTGGCAGTTGCCTGTCTATTGAATTTTAAACATCCAGAGTGCTTTATCTTCTTCATTTTCTATTGCTTTCTCTGTTTTATGGTACCACCAGTTCCTGCTTGAAGGCAAATAGTATAATTCATTTATTCATTGTGTTCCTTGTGTCACAGTTGTTGCCAGCTAGCAACCTAAGCCAATTGTTTTACCTTTGGATGAAGATTATTTCTATTGCTTTTTTTTCTTTCTTTCATTCAATGGCATCCAATTCTTAGAGACTGCCTGGGTATATCCCTGCAATTTTATTGCCAAGGATTTTTTTTACAATTGGTTTGCAATTGCTCCTTCCTAGGAGTGGGGAAAAATTATTCAGAGGGACCTAGTCATCCTAAACAAGGATACTGATAACTGTCAAGCCATCTATTGTAGAAAGATAGAAAAATAATTGTTTTTGCCAGTCTTATGGGCACACTACCACAATGTGGCTGTTATTTGTGTTTGGTTGAACTTGTTCCTAATTTTTGTCCAATTGTCTTCATTCATCTCCCAGAACATCTCTGTAAATCCAAGTCATATCTTGGACAGCTAGCCCAAGGTCATCCATCTGGATTTCTTCTAAGAAGGGAACTGAAACTTAGTTTCCTGGCTTTTAATTTGATTCTTGATCACTACATCAAACTGGCTCTTATTTACTCTTCTTTTTTTAATAGTTTATATTAAGCAATTTTTTTAACATTACTAACTTACACAAATACAAAGGGAAAAAGAAAATATAAAAAAGAAATAAAAAGAAAAAAGAAAACAAACAAAAAACATATACAAACAGTTACAAACATGTCGAAAAAGACATAATATAATAGAATTTTATAGTATTTCATGTCAGAATATATATGCTACTTTCGTACTTTGCCTCTCTTCATAGTTCCTTTATTAACAGCTATTATAAAGATGTATGCAACATTTTGCTGGTTATCCTAACAAAAGTGGCAGTACAACAGGACATCTTTTGAAATAGTCATACAAATCATCCAAAGAGCTGATTCACTAGACTTGCATACTTTGTGGCGCACCATTTCAAATATTTTATTGTATAGTCAGTAGCTCTAATATCAGCGATAATTAATTAGAAACCCAAATAAGAAGATGTTACAATGTGAAGGTATCCTTCAAATAAACCTTTGAGTCTTTGGTCTAATCCACAATAGTTTTTACTTTATTTAAGTTTAGATTATGACAAGGAAATTCTTTTATTTGTGGTTTCTGCTCTTATTTCAGTATTGCTATTTAGCATTCCTAAGAAGCAGTAACAGGGCTTTTCCAAAAAGGAAAGGGATTTCACAAACTAATTTGAATTTATTGGCCAAATCATAGCTGCAGGAACCTACGCCATCTTTTCAATGTTAAACTATTCCTAACTTCCACTATCTAGATGTGATGATAAGATCATTCAATTTATCAACTATCTCAATTCATGGTATTCATTAAAGTGCCCCAACATTGTTCCTTTCATTTCCACTGGAAAAGGAAACAGCCTTAGCCTCTTTTCAGAAATTAAAGGGAAATGGCTACCACTTCTTTTAAGTGCCTATTAAGTAAAGCATAACTGAAACTAAGTTACAATGAATGCCTTCTGGGGGTGTATATATGAATCAAGCATGCAAATGGTAAATGATGACAGTTACAATAACCAGCCTTTGTGGAATAAACATCAAAGCAATTCATAATATGGGGGATCATTATGAACCTATTTCACACAGAGAAGTGGAAAGACTGGTTGGTTTGAGAAAACCTTTGTCTTTACCATCGACTCATTTAAGCTTTATAAAACATTTGCTTTTTGACAGATTGCACTGGAATATTTAAATCATTTGTGATATATCTCCCCTTAGATAAACTATTATGGAGAGATAAAGTCTCTGTGTGTGTGTGTGTATGAGAGAGAGAGAGAGAGAGAGAGAGAGAGAGAGAGAGAGAGAGAGAGAGAGAGAGAGAGA
>JANHFT010003016.1:308777-324333 GCA_032467955.1 Pseudoxenodon macrops | reverse complement strand
AGGAAGGAAGGAAGGAAGGAAGGAAGGAAGGAAGGAAGGAAGGAAGGAAGGAAGGAAGGAAGGAAGGAAGGAAAAATATCCAGACCTATGGAGTCATATACCGATGATACATCATTTTATAAAAAAAATTATACTTTACATTATAGCATAATGTAAATTTCGATCCTTTGAACCACATTTTCCCACAGTTCTATCAGTATATTATGTCCAAAGTTCTTAGCCCACTTTATCATACACTCTTTCACTTGTTCTTGTTCTTCTTCCATTTCAAGTTTAAATAAAAGTTTATACATTATAGCAATTACATGTTCATCATTTGTGCATAGTTCAAGTTCGGTCTTCTGCTTCTGAAATCCAAATGTCCTATTATTTATTTTAAATCTTTCTCTTTACTGTGGATACAGAAACCATTGAAAACGAAATCCCTTCATTTCTTCTTTGTCCTATCTCACAAAGTTTTTCAAGGCTTTTAAAAGCCTCTTTTGTAAATCCAATAGGGGAAAAAAATCCAGATTATTCTCTTGGTTCATCATTTGTATTTCCCTTTAAAATTTTACAACCTCAGTCAATTTCTTTTGTAGATTCAGTTAAAGATCATTTTCAAAGCCATTCTCTTCACTGGTCAGTTGTAAATCACATTCAACGCCATTTCTATCTTGTCCGGTGAAATTTGTTCTACATGTTATTTCTTCAACAACATATTTTGGACACAGTCTGATCCATTACTGACATTATTGATGTTACAGCTATTACGGTATGTTCTGATTCCATTCTTCAAACGTTTCCTACGTTATTTTTATTGTTATGATGTTTTGCCTAATCTTAAAGGCCATATATTTTTTTTCTGTCTAAAGTCCTTAGTTCCCTCTAGTGTCCATTTTTTAAATGATGAAATTTCTTATGTATGTTGTGCCTTGTAAAAACCAAAACAGGATCTGTTTCCTACAAGAAGCTGTTAATCTTTATAATTCATTCCAAAATCATATTGCAAGAGCTTCAATATTGTAATTTTATCTAGAATTCTAGCCCACGTATAATTTAAAAAAAATCAAAATATTATTCAGCTTTTTGCTGTTTATTTCAGATTCTTGACATTCTTAAATTTAGGATTATTATTTATTTATTTTGTTCAGGATTGAAGGCAGACTCACCCAGCATGTTTAAATTTGTCATTCCAAAAGTCTCTAATAGTTAAGAAGTAGCCATTTTTGGAGGTGACTAGAAAGTGAGGTTTGCAGATTTAAGGTCCTTTAAAAGTCTGTGCTATGATTGTAAGTGAAATGGCTAATCCTTTCATCTCCCAGTGCTCAAACCAATGGAAAACTCTTGTCCTGTAGTCTCCTGCTGAGGAACAGTTTTCCAGAGCACATGTGAGTGATTGTCTACTCACCAATTCTATGGTATTTGCCACAAATGTTGTCTCCACTTTTGCAAAAACATCTTTAGTTTGCCATACCTCCCCCAGAAATAAAATCCTATGACAATATTTAAATGAACTAAAGATTAAGACTGTTATAAATTAAAGGGAAGAAACATAATGTTGGCTTATTTGATCAAGGTTGAAAAAGATATGTTGTTATATCTGGCTAACGTTTGTGGAATTCCTGCTGACACCAGAATTAAAAAGATGGTTTTTTTATGGGTTTATTTATAGATAAGAGATAGGATTTTTGGATGAAGAGAAAAATGTTTGTAACTTTAGAGAGGGTCAAGAGTTACTAATATTTTTTTATATTTATTGTGATGAAGATTGGGAGTCACTTCTTTATATATAGTCTTTCTTTTCTCTTTATTATATTATTTTTCTTTTCTCTCCTTTTCCTTGTACTTTTTTTAATCCTCTGTTCTTTTTCTTTCTTTCTTTAAGTTTTGTTCATAATAGCTTTTACTATTATAATAAAATTCTTAATTAAAATTATATAAAGACTAAATCCCTCTGCAGCCAATTTGTCTTTTTATTTCATTTTATATTCTCCATGTTCCTGTGCTAACAATTTTTGATAAGTTAACCATTTTTCTTTGCCTACTGTTTCTTTTTTGTAAAATGCTTCTTCCCACGCGGCACAGGAGGAAGGGAACCGGCGACAAGGTCAGTTAGAACCCACCCCTGGTTTGGACTAAGACAAATTCAATTGTAATGAAATCAATTAAATATAGTTATTGTGGTTGTTCTCTTTTGATTTGATGTCTCCTTGCTATTCTTCTTCTTCTTCTTCTTCTTTTTCTTCTTCTTCTTCTTCTTCTTCTTCTTCTTCTTCTTCTTCTTCTTCTTCTTCTTCTTCTTCTTCTTCTTCTTCTTTCTTCTTTCTTCTTTCTTCTTTCTTCTTTCTTCTTTCTTCTTCTTCTTCACAATCCAGTTGCCTCTTAAAGAAGGGAAAAACACTTTTGAGACAGAAATATGTTGGGATGATTTCTTAATGCAGACACAGTGCAATCTTTATTTATTTCTATCAGACCTGAAATTCATGTGCTTTCAGTGCTTAGTGTAGTTTATGTGTTCATCCAGGCCTTTGGTTCAATTCATGTTGCTGTGCTTTCAGTCTATTATTGACAGCCTGGTTCATTCATCATAACCTTGCTGCAGTCTAACGATGTTGCAGATGATAATAATGGTACACACCTGCAGGATGCCAACATAGCAGGATAGGACAGCATTGAAATTATTTAAAAGAGAAATGGAACAAGGCATCATATTCAGCTTATCTTTTATTCTATTCATCTGAATTTGTTCAATTCATAGATTTTTAAAAATTAGTTTTCTGGCTGAAAAGAATGTATTAATGCACATGCCTACCTATTAGAAAAGAAAAAGAAAGAAGAGTAATAGAAAATGAGTGTAGACTTAAGAGTACATTTTTCTTTTCTTTTCTTTTTCCAGCATAATTACATGGGAAGTCAAATGTACGCATTATGCCGATACAGAATTTTTTCACATTTTGCTTGCCAGGTTGACAGAAGCTAAACTCTGCATTTATAAAAACTGTTGCCATTCCATAACTTCTGAGATGTGAAATAATTTTGTGACAGTAGTCCATTGAAGTTATCCACCTATAGGTGTCTAATCAAAACCCCTGTACTTCATTATTTGCCTTCTATGAAAGGGAAACCATAGATTATAAGGAAGGGCTGAATTACAGCCACCCACTGAAAAAAATATCTCTTTATGTCTTGACAATCAGCGGGAAGTAGCATGGAGCCCTCTCCAAGGCGAGATTATCAGTCATGACGATTGGCAATGCTTCGGGTCTTTAGCTTTCAGTTCTTTCAATAAACCAGCCTTGCAGTTCAAAGTGTTGTGCATTCAGCTGAGGAAAATGGCCGTTTCAAGCTTGTCAGTTACTAGGAAAACAGGTCTGGCACTAAAGTGGGCGATTTTCTTATCCGTAGAATGCTTGATTGTAGATAAAATGATCAAATCTGTGTCACTGAATCAGATTGAGAGTTTTATATTGTCAAATACCTTGGCTGTAATTGTGCCCAGTTGGTACTCCTGGATATATTAGTGAATGAATAAAAACAGTTACAGAGCAAAGGGACCTCTGCTGTATTATTGTTCAAGATGCATCAAGAGCCTAAGTATTTGAGATAATATAAGTAGCTAGCAACTTTCTCAACTTTGTTTCCCTATAGTTGTGTTGGGATTACAAGTCCCATCGTCCCTAGTTGAGGATGATTAGAAGAAGTAATGTTAGTTAATTCTTAATTAGTAGATTAATTAATTAGAATATTACCTTTAGAGGACATAAAGTGAGAAAGTTTACTGTGAGAAATCAAACTTTTCTTTGGATTCAGAAGTCATTTTTTTCTTCCGTTTTCTGAAGTCTTTCTCACAAAAACCTCACTCAGAAGCAAGTACTGTAAAGAAGTCAAGGTTTGCATGATAAGGAGTTAATAAGAAGGATGCTAAAAAGTTTTACCTTGCAGTTTAACCTTTTCTGCATATCAGTCTGCTATTAAAGCACCCAGGCAGGAAACAATATTATCAGAATAGCACCACTATTGACTTTATAAAAGAGTTACTAAGGTACAGGAAACCTTTCCTTCCTGAGCTTTTTTCACTTTGTCCTCATTTCAGCTTGGCTAAGAAAGAAAAGAGAGACATATTTGTGTAGCGGTTAAGAAACTATGAGTTTGTGCCCTGCCTTAGGCAGGAAGCCAGCAGTAGACCTTCTGCCAGTCCCTGTCTCTCAGCCCTAAGAAAAAAGGCAATGTCAAAACACTTCCAACTTCTTGCCAAGAAAACTGTATAGACTAATCCAGGCTGTCAGACCTGTCCCAACTAAGATCCTTAGGAAAGAAAGATCCCCAACTCAATTTGTTTGAAGTGATAGGTTATTTTACTAAAGTTAAGTGGTTGGCAGCAAAAGTAAAGCCAGATCTGAGAAATCCCATACAAAAGGTTACAATTTTGTACAATTTAGCAGTGTCCAATGGCATCCCTTTTTGATGTTTTGGGAACTACTCCAATGCTGGGCTCTTATCAAAGTAGTTTCACATTCTGTTCCCAGGCCAGGTGTCATTGATGGCTAGTTTATTCTGGTTTGACAAAGCAGCTGAAGATGTATACCTGACGCAGGCACTCTCCAGGAGCTAATACTGACTCAAAAATCACAAACACACATGTACTCACACACATACACAGACATTTAAAAAGGGAGGGAGTCAGAATCCCTTAACTTTTTTGATTCAGTGAACATATTTGGAATTTGGAGAGTACATCACAAAATGGTCCGAGACATTTACAAAATGGCAAACAAGTTCTTTGATCTTGAAGGATGTACTGTTTGTCAGCTTGGTTTACCAAATGCCTCTTTTCTGCACCACTAGGCACACTTCCAAACAACCATTGAGTTTTATCATGGTTGCTTTTATATTTAAATAATATCCCTGGGCTTCATATTAGCTCTGTGGCACTACTGGAAATTATATATCTTATACCACAGCATCAGTAATGGTTTTGGTCCTTTCCTTCTGTCTGGTACAATAGAAATAAGTCTAGAGTCCATAAACATAATTTGGTGCTGCCATGTCCACTGCATTTTTCATTTATCCACTGATGGAACATTAGGTAATTTCCTCAGGGAAATTATTGAATTCTTGGCTGATATTCCATTCAAATGTATTCCCTCGCTCTTTCCATCCCATTGTTTCTTGTTAGCTCCTTTTATGCTCTGCCAAATAATTCAGTGCCTTTCCTTAGCCTAATACTTACAGACTGATTCCATATCTTCTCCTTTTTCCTTCATTAAACCAGTTAATGTCTGCTTCTTATTAGCTTTCTACTTTTCAATAGAATTTCTCTGACTGTGAAGCTCCTTTATTTTAAATTTGACAGTTTTGTGTCTTCTCTCTTTCTCGTCAGGCTCCAGATTTTATTCACTCTGATATTACAGACTTTTTTCCCCTAAAAGTTTCATTTCAGCTTGTTTCACAGGTGGGAAGTTATTCAAGGGAGGATAAAAACAAACATCAGCAAAATTGGGGGATCAGAACCAAAAATAGGATGTTTTTTTTAGTTGGGTGAGTCAAAATGGGATCACTGATAACCAATAGGAAACTTGGGAGTGAGAGGAGGGACTGTAACTGAATGACAGATAATATTTAGTGTTATAAAAAAAAGATAAAGAGAAATGGATGAAGCTTGTTACTTTTGTATGCTTCTTAAATGTTTATAGTTACCACCTAGCCATAGGGTGGCACACTGCTATGTGTTTAACAATAGTTTAGATATCCTTAACTATATCCAAATTTAAAGCAATAGCTTTTTTTTTATTTAAATGCCTGGCATATTTTTAGTCTTACTCAACTCCAGTCTTCAGTTCCCACAATTCCCCACTAGCATAACTTTGGCACATGAAGTTTGTATTTCCCTATTTCTCTACCATAAAGTCTAGTTAATGACAGTTGTTCAGTGGGACTAAACAAAGCATGGATCACTAAATATGACCAAGTGGAAAGCATCTTAGCTTGCATAGAATGGGATTAGATGTTAGGTAAGATTTTGTCTACATTTGTAGTTTAGGCAACAAAAGCTGCAAATGATAATCATAATGACAGGCCATGTAGGCCTATTAGCTTATGCCTTGGTAACCAAGGGGTATGAAATATTGGGGCTAACCATAGGTTGGTGAGATATGCGTGTTATCCTCCAGTCAACAGTGCAGTGGAAGAACAAATATGACATTTCAGGAAATATCTGTGCAATGTTCTGAATTAATGCAATCAAGGAGAAAATTATTCTGCCCTGTATATAGGAGTTCGAGCAAATGAGATAATACAGACAGAATATTGTTTTTAAAGTGGAGAGGAAAGCCAAACCTGTAACAGAGTAAATGGAATTAATAATGAAAACAGTTAAGAGATTTGAGATCAATGATGAAAAATTTGTATCAAAATAATGATGATATGTGATATTAATGAGGAAAGTCAGTTTGGCATAGTGATTAAGGTTAGAAACTAGGAGACTGTGATTCCAGTCCCATGAGGCCAACTGACCTTCAGCCAGTCATTTTCTCTCGGCCCTAGGAAAGAGGCAATGGTAAACCACTTTAGAAAAACCTTGCCACAAAAGCTGCAATGATTTTCCACTCAGCATCGAAGAATCGCACACAATTGAATGGAATAAAAAATGTTGAGGAATGGAATTGGAACAGATGCTATAAGTGTTAATACTCAAGGAAAAAATAATAAAAAGAAGTCATACATTTTCATTTTATGTATGATTTCTATAGCCACCCATCTCAACAAGTGACTCTTTTTATAAAGACTGTGAGAATGTCAAAATGTGGAAAACCTTTAGATATAGCTGGTGTATCTGTAAGTTTTTTTTTTAAGGCAGGTAACATGCTTATGAAATAGTTGTGCTTGACTTGCTTTTAAAGGCTGAAATTCTGCCTAACAATTGGAAGAATACTGTTATTGTTTCCTTGTACAAAAGAAAATGTAGCAAGAATGAATGCAAAACCTACAGTAGAATTAGTTTATTATGTGTGCCTGTGAAGATGTTTAGCATTTTTTTCCTGAAAATATACAAGATATGACATACAGGAAAAATACAGCTTTATATTTGGTAGGTCTTTGGTCAGGCAGTTCAAATGGGCAGTGAAAAATGTATGAATACAAAGATTTTTTATTATGCATTTCTTGTCTTGGAGGAAATATGAGATCAAAAGACTAGATTTAGACTATGATTATTTTTTTCATGAATAAGTATCTGAAGTTAACTTGCTGTAGGTGATAAGAACAGCATGTGAGGGAACTAAAGTTTATATGAACATAAATTGGGAGTTTATTAAACAGGTCAAAAATGGGTGAAAGATGAACAAAGAGTAAGATAAGGATGTGGGTTGTTCCCATGATTTTTTAAATGTATCCATGAATAACACCTGGATATGATGGCATTAGAGATGTGTTGCTTGTAGATGTGAAAAAATGTATATATTTGTAAACGGATGACCATGTTATTTACTAACGATGTTAATCATTTATGGGAAACATTAAATACTGCAGATAGAGATATAGATAGATTTATAGATATAAACACTATGTTTCAAAGACCAAGATGCTGACAGAGAAAAAAGAATAGGAAAACAAGTTATCAATAAATGGTGGAAAACTACAGTGAGTATATGAATTTGTGAACTTTTGTAGCAAGTTTACTAAGGGCACTAAGTTTGTGGGAAAATTGTTGGAGAAATTTTGTAACTTACAGATGCTGTAGAGGGCAAAGAGAATGGGCATGAGGGACAGGAGAAAAAGATGGTATCAGGCAAGGATCAGATAAAAGAAACTTGAGTCTAGAGCAGAATTCCAATGTAACAAATTGTCTCAGACAAGCTTCCTAATTCACATGAAGATAAAGGAAGTGAGGGAGGGAGGGAAGATGGAAGGAAGGAAGGAATGAAGGAAGGAAGGAAGGAAGGGGGAGGTATTTTCAGATTTGTAATATTTTGTTACTATAACTGTTCAATAAAAGTGGTATTGGCCTAAATTATTTTGGTTTTCTAACATACTTTGAAGATCTGTTGCTAGCAGAGAGAGAAAATACTGGGTAATATGTAGTCTGCTGCAAGGAATGAATGTTTGTTGAATAAAATAAATAGCTGTGTTTAAGAGAAATTGTGGCTGAAGTATAGTTTGAGTGTTTTTCCATCTTGGCAACTTGAAGATGTGTAAACTTCAACTTTTGGAATGCCACAGCAGCCATGATTAAGGACATCAAGGAATGTTGGTTTACAGAATACAGGGCGTTGGTACATGAACCAATGAAAGGGTTAGTGGAATGAAGTGTACTAATATTTCAATACCAATGAGATATAATAATGAAAAGTATATGAAAGCAGGATTGGCTTACAATAATAGAAAAGTATGGAGGAGAACACTGAACTGTGTTTATGGAAACCAGTTTAAACTATTCTTGCCATTCTCATCTCAAGATATTACTTTATTTGGTTTACTATTTATTATTTCTTTTTTGCATGTTTTGCACTACACAGGCTACACACAAACACACATGACTCTGTGTGTGTCTGTGTGTGCATGCATGTTGCAGATAGGCTGAAAACATTAGACTTTCCTTAAAACAAAGAGCAAAATCCCTCCGTCTAGATAACAAAAGCACAATTTTCAGAATTTCCATTGTGTGCTAAACTATGTCTCAGGGTTTATATGGTACACAAATTGTGAGTTAATATTTTTGTTAGGGCTACTAACCAGTATGGTTTCATTAAATGCAATTCTCTGAATCTCACAAATCTTCAGTAATGTCTTTAACATAATAAAAGGATAGAACATTTGAAATATTTGTTTGTAAGTTTTATTCTAATAACCCAAGGCTGTTTTATCTATCATTAAAAAAAACAATCACAAGAACAAACATATATTTTTGAAGGCATTGGGTTGTTTTTTTCTACTTGTGATTCATGTTAAATGAAGTAATTACAGTAAAATACTTTCAAAAGCCAAAATCTAATTAAACTGAATGATAAAACTTCAATTGATCCATTATTTAGATTGGTGAGATGTGAGGAAGCCAGTACATTATGGGAAAATTAAAGTATTCTTTTTCTTTCGGAACTCTTGAATGGAAGATTTAAAACTGCACAGATCAATTTGCGAGAAAGGGAAACAAGAACTGGTAAAAAAGTAGAGCTTTCCACAGATCTAAAATGTTCAACAATTTCTTCTTGATTGCTTTGTTGTTGCATATGTTCCCATTTTTCCAGTCCCAAAAGCATCCCCAGCTTTTGGGACACGAATAAAATTCTCCCCATTTTTGGCAGAATTATCTTCTTTTGTACCCAGGCTCATTTGTATTTAAATCAAATACGAATACATCTGTCATCTGTCTGGAACCCGCAACACATATTGGACATTAACACAACTCTGAACGAGTCCAGAGATATTTCACAAGAAGAGTCCTCCACTCCACTCCTCTCCTCAAAACAAAATACCTTATACCACCAGGCTTGAAATTTTGGGCTTAGACAACTTAGAATTTTGCTGACTTCAGACTGACCTAAGCTTAGTACATAAAATCATCTGCTACAATGTCCTTCCTGTCAATGAATACTTCAGCTTCAACCAAAACAATACAAGAGCAGACAATAGAAATAAACTCATGGTAAACCGCTCCAAACTTGATTGCAGAAAATATGACTTCAGTAACAGAGTTGCCAAAGCCTGGAATGCACTACCTGACTCTGTGGTTTCTTCCCCAAATCCCCAAAACTTTAACCTTCGACTACTATAGACCTCACCCCATTCCTAAGAGATCTTTAAGGGGCGTGCATAAGCGCACACGTGTGCCTACCGTCCTTGTCCTATTGTTCCCTTTTATACAAATCCATCTCATGTATTCATACTCTTGTCTATACTTATATCTGGTTTCTAATATATGCTAGATGAAAATAAATAAATGAAATAAAATGAAATGAAATAAAAGGGACATAATGAGTGAGGTGAAAATATTTGACCCTACAGTCCAACTCTTGAGAAAATCAATAACTAAAATAAAAAAAGAACAGCAGGAGATTGCCATTGCTCTTCCACAACTTTCCTTAATATTTTGTGATTGAGAAAATGTGAGTTATTGATTCATTTGGCCTAAAAAGTAGCAACCTAGTTTGATGAAAGAATGCATCCCTTAAAAAAAATTCTAGATTTGATAGAGAGGGAGAAGATGAATTTTCAGAAGCTGATTCTAAGTAAAAAAAAATCTGAGGCCAATCAACCAATTTGTAAGGGGAGGGACACGTAGATACACAACAGGATTCATAGAAAGAAAACACAGGGTCAGTCAAAAATGATTCAGATGACTATACACTAATGCTCAAAGTATGAGGAATAAATATGGTGAACTTGAAATCCTAGTACATGAGAGCAGATATGACATTGTTGCCATTACTTAAACATGATAGAATGAAACCCATAACTGGAATGTCCTGAGAAAGATTTAAATTATTTTTTTTAGAAAGAGAGAGGGACCTATTAAAACCTGAGGTAGGGTTGCACTATATATAAAAAATAATTACATCTTTATAGAAATGCAACAAAACAATGATGAAAACCTTCTCAGATGCACTGGGTTAAAAGGAAAGAAAAGGAATTACATTGCCATAGGTGTATAGGCCACCCAACCAACCAAATGAAATAGAGGACTGAGAAAGAAATGATATGGTTCATTTCTTCAAAAAGGGAAAAAAACATAGATCCAGAAAACCACAGAATAATTAGCCTGACATCAATACCTGGAAAATCCTGGAAAAGATAATCAAGCCCACACATAGAAACAAAGTAGATCACAATCTACTATATGGTAAAATAAAAAAATGTAGATTAGACAACATCACCACTAGATGGATTCATAACTGGCTAACCAACTACACTGAATGTGTTGTCCTCAACAGAACTACATTTACATGGAGGGAAGCGTGCAGTGAGGTACCCCAAGGTTCTGTCTTATGCCCAGGAGTCTTCAATATCTTCATAAACCATTTAGATGAGGGATGCAGGAGAAGTCATCAAATTTGCAGATAACATCAAGCTGGCAGGAATAGCCAGCACTCCAGAAAATAGGCTCAAGATCCAGAAAAATCTTGACAGATTTGAACACTGAGCTTTAGCTAACAAAATACAATTCAGTGATGAGAAAAATAAGATTTTACACTTAGGTAAAAAAACAAAACACCAAATGCACAAGTATAGAAGAGGTGATACCTGGCTCTATAAAGTAACTGTGAGAGGGATCTAAGAGTCCTAGGGGACAACTATTTAATTAAATGAAGGATGATTCTGACTGGACATGACTCCACTATTAAGGCCTCCTTCGTGGCAATCTGAGTGGTGAAACAGCATTATTTCTCCACTATTATTGAATTCACAGACTGTCGCCATCAGCCCTGTTCTAAATTACCCATTATCTCTTGGGCCTGGGGGCTTGGATAATCATCTTCAGGTCCATACAGTGTAATTTGTTGAGCATTTATTGGATAAAATCATTCAAATTTGTTCCCAGTTGGAATCCAAATGTGGTGAAGGCCCTTGTGAGATGTCTGGAGAAATACCATGCTTGGTGGCCTGGGAATGGTTTGATCTTGTTGGTCCTAAGGAGATGGACAGAATTCTAAAAGCTGTCAATACATCCACCTGTCAACTAGACCCTTGTTTCTTCTGGTTGATAAAAGCCTCCAGATTGATGACCAGCAGATAGATACATGCAGTGATAAATTCCTCACTGCAAGAGGAGACTTTGCCAGAGGTTTTCAAGGAGATCATGGTTCACCCTCTCCTAATAAAACCTTAACTCAATTCTACATGTCAGACAGTTGTAATCCAGTTTTCCATCTCTGTTTTTAAGGTAAGGTGGTAGAAAATATGGTTACTTGGCAACTTCAAAAGATCGTCAATGAGACATATTTCCTTGATCCCATTCAGTCAGGTTTCAGGTGCAGCTGTGGGACATATTCTGCATTGGTCACATTTGTGGTCACATGGCAAGGGCAGGATGGTGTTAGTACAACCATCCTGGGTTTTCTTGGTCTCTCAGCAGCCTTTGATACAGTTGACCATGGTATCCTTTTGGACCGGTTACAGAGGTTAGGATTGGAAAGCATAATTTTGTACTAGTTAGCTTCTTTCTCCAAGGTGCATGGATGGTAGATGCCCAACTGCATACAAATAGTGTTTGACTTACAATCCTAATGGAGCCAAGAATTTTTGTCTGATATCATGATGGTCATAAGTCAAGGCACCCGGCACCCATGTGACTGACCTGATTTTATGACATTTTTTTGCTACTGTAATAAATCAAATATAACATTGTAAATTGAAGTCACATGACTACAGGATGCTACAGGTGGTCATAAATGGAACTTTGGGTCCAGGTCATAAGTACCTTTTGGGAGGTAACTATCAGGGACAAGAAATTGAGAGCCAGGTTTAGGTCCAAAATGAATACAAGTTTATTTCATGCTATCTCTAAACAAGAATCTGAACTACTAATAGTCAAGGTAAATTGGCAGTAGATAAGAGTTGATGGAATTCAAAAAAGGCTGCACTTAGATCTTTTGTGGGCGCAAAAGGGCTCTAAACTGATGATGCATTTGACCCTTTCCTCAAGCTCAACCTACATCAACTATGTAGCTTTGAGTTTGGTAATTCTGAATGGTTGCTAAGTGATAATTCATAAATTGAGGACTATCTGTATATTAATGTGCCTTTATTTGAATACTTTCTTGCGAGCATCATTTTGTACCTGTAGCTTGTTGGTACTGCACATTTTGACAGAAGTTCGTTAAATGTATTAAAATTGTGCTATATTAAGAAGCAAAGCCATGGGATTTGTGGTCCTGAATAGGACCAAGAATATTTACGATCAATTATCATTTATTTCATTTTTATACTGCTCTTCTTCCTCAATCAAATTTTAGTTCTATATTAGTTCTTATTGCAATAAGAACACAGTGAACATTACTTTCTTTTACCTATAAAAGATGTACCCCTTTTCTTGCAGCTTCTGACCTTGTACTAAAAACCTTTGCACATCAACATTCAAAACACTTGCCAGATTATTTCCAGCGAAGGCAAAATGTATTTAAGCCATTATGTAGCAATAGCTGGCAACTTTGGTACAAGTACAGTACATGGCAGCAACTCGTTAAAAAAAAAAAGGTTACTCTTTCTAATTGGAAGTATATACCACTGTTTCAATACAGGGATGAAGAGGTCATTCTCTGGGGACACTGAAAGCCAGTAAAAAGATGATGACAGTGTTTGGTATTTATATGGAGTCCTTTTCTTTTGTTTGTAAGGTCTTATGTGATGAACTGATTGAGCTCTTCTTACAGCAGCTTATGAGTGCTTTGGTGATTTTAGTAGGTCTAGAGAGGGTTTGTGAAGGATCATTCACACAGCTTTATATCACAGCAAAGTTAACAAAGATTTACACAATCCCTTATCTCTCCAACACTTATATCTACCGGTATGTGGTGCACAAAAGTTTAGGAAAGCACATCACATATTGTACTGCATATCATAAACGTTATTGGAATTCTTTTTACTGTTCTGGTTGCTAAATACCAATGACAGAAGTGGTTGCACTTTTATGCTATTCTTTCCCACCCCCTTTACTATAAGGTTTCTTATTTATTTTGCTATGTATGATGTTTGCCTCTTTTATTTAATAAAGTGCTTGCTCCAAAATATATAATGCACAACGCCTGTCAATGGCAATTGAAGCAGTTGGTTTTGAAGCAGGTTGAATTCAAAGAGGGACCTTTCCTTAGTGGTTTAAACTTTGCCACCCACTTCCGTATATTCTAAAATATAACTTGATTAGAATGCAGTTCTTTCTTTGTATGACTTATTCCCTGGATGGATTTAAGATTAGAATGTGTTCAGGTTTTTGCTCTCTATATATTTGTCCCCTTTTGGGGAGTGAGTCAATTTTTTTAATCTAACAGTAATATTTTTCTATATTACTTCAACCTGTAAGTCTTTAAAACAGATGCCATTTTTGATTTATTATTGTTTTGTCTTACCTTAGAGTTAGATGTCGATAAAAACTCAGACAATTCTGGGTGGCTCATAGAATTTTGTGAGTGAAATATATCCAGCAATAAGAGCTTTATCAACTATTTGTGTCCTAACTGGCTACAGCATCTTATTTTCCTCTGATTTCCTCAGGTGATAAGCTGATGTCTTGTCTTGTCTTTGTCAGCCATGAAAAAAAGCTGCCATTCTAGAAGACCTCTTAATAGTTCTTACTGATATTATTAAGATGCCTTTGATGTGCTCTTCTAAACATGAAGTAGCTGAAAATAGCTGCTAAATCGTCAAATCCAGTTTCATGCTTGGTTGTTGCTACGATGCTAAGTTTGTTGTTGACATAGCTTCTGTGTCAGCTTATAAAATCTCTGGGGACTAAAATACTAATTATAAAATCATTTCTGATAACCTAAGACACATTCAGATGATTACTTCCTTTGCTTTTGTTTAGTATTTCATATTAAACAGAGAATGATTCTTGCACAGCCCTTCCTTTGCATGAACATAGAAGTTTGCACACATTGGCCCTATCCCATATCTTTCTGGTGTTTCTAGCCTATTGTTTTTATTCTCAGAACTCTTTCTATAGAACAAGAAAACTAACTAGCTAACTAACTAACTAACTAATATTTGCATGTGTTACAGCTTTCTGTGCAGTTGCACTACATTCAGGGGTGACATCTGGCAGTTCTGACAGGTTCTGAAAAACCAGTAGTGGACATTTTGAGTAATTCAAAGAACCGTTTGAGGAAATTTTGAGTAGTTTGGACAACCAACAAATACCACCTCTGGCTGGTCTCAGAGTGGAGTGAGAATGGAGATTTTGCAGTATCCTTCCCCTGCCATGCCCACCAAGTCACACCCACAGAACTGGTAGTAAAAAAAATGTCTTTCACCGCTGACTACATTCCTCTCACCTCATGGATTCATATAATATGAAGAGAGTGCAAGTGAGCACAAAATAAAATACAATGCATACTAGAAAAAAAGGTAAGCATTCTTTGGACCACATAATAGCTATTAATCGAGTTGTCTGAATCTAGGGTGCTAATGGGAATAGCAAGGCAGAATGAAAATAAGATGAAATCTCATGTATTTGTGAAATACCAGTGATTGAATATTAATTCATGGATCCATGATGTACACCTAGTAAAATGACCTTAGATAAGTCTCAGCCTGATTGCTTCCATATACTGGAAGTCCTGCTTGCAGAATTTTCACCCAGCATGATTTTGGGCTATACTGAATAGGAATTCTCTTAATTGTAGTCCAATACAACCAGAAGCCATACATTTGGGACACACACACACACGCGCGCACACACACACACACGCCTCTGAGATTTTAATACCTGTCACAATATTGCTTTTTTCTTTAAAACATGCATTCACATTTGATTGTCTAAGGAACCAGCGCATAGACCTTCTGTCCACCCAGATCAGTTTAGGCTTTGGCCCTCTAGCTTTATCTTCCATTATTACTGGTTTTCAGTGGATTTACATATATACTA
>JANHFT010003016.1:279638-295830 GCA_032467955.1 Pseudoxenodon macrops | reverse complement strand
CGGTTGGGCTGAGATTTGGTGATCTCCGGGAGCTACCCAGAGATCAACCTCTCGCCTTGGCAAGCCACGCCTTCTTCTTCAAGTGCTTTGAGAATAGTTTGACTCCCTCTTCTTTGTGGCAATCCCTGAAATATGGGAACACTGCTATCATGTCTCCCCTAGACCTTCTTTTCTTTAAACTAGGGATACCCATTTTGAGCAATCGTTCTTCATATGTTTTAGCCTCCAGTCCCCTACTCATCTTTGTTGCTCTTCTCTGCACTTTTTCTAGAGTCTCAACATCTTTTTAACATAGTGGCGACCAAAACTGGATGCAGTATTCCAAGTGTGGCCTTACCAAGGCATTATAAAGTGGTATTAACACTTCATGAAATCTTGATTCTATCCCTCTGTTTATGCTGCCCAGAATGGTGTTGGCTTTTTTGGCAGCTGCTATTGTCCACTAGGACTCCTAGATCCCTCTCACAGTTACAACTGTTGAGTTGGATACCACATATACTGTACTTGTGCATTTTGTTTTTCATGCCTCAATGTAGAACCTTAGTTTTTTCACCATTGAATTTTATTTTGTTACCTCCTTGTTCCAGCTCATGTGGTTTGCACTACTATACTCAGGGTGAGGTTTGTGCTCCACCTTAAGAGTGGGGGCCAGCGGGTGAGTGATGTGGGAGGTGCAGCCATATGGTCCCACGTGAGGGCTGGACTAATTGCTCTTGGGCATATCTGCCCCAGGGGCCAAGATTTCTCCATGGACCACCAAAATATTCTCATGGACCACCAGTGCTCCGCACACCACCAGCTATTCCAAATGCAGATGGATAGCTGACTCATGTCCTGGTAGCTTTCTTCTCCTATGTTGTGCCATGCATTTGTGAAGTGATTGTTGTCAGACTTGGAACCCATCATTTATTCTAGGCCTCCAGCCTGCCACATATTCAAATGCTTTTTCTTAGAATAAGGGGGGATGGATTGTAGTTGGGAGTTGAGAAACCATAATAACATTCTTTCTCTGAGAGCTGAGAAGAGCTCAAGGTCATGCTATGCCAGAGATGACCCTGCACCTGCGAGGATGTAGCATGCAAAGGTTTTCCTAGAGACAGCGAATGATTGGACCATGTAATGGACAGGTGGGTGTTGGGGGCTGGGGTTTGAACTTTCAACTGGGTGAAGAAACCCAGGAACTTTCAGATTCAGGTTTCTGCAGTTGTGCAAACATTACTTCTCTAATAAACTTAAACTTTGAGAAAGCTTCAGTCTCTGTTTCTTCTGTGATAGAGAATGTTATTTGGAACACTGACATTAACCCAAATCTGCTCATCAACTAGCAGCTAGCCCCAAAGTTTGGGGTGCTGTTAGGGGTCCTGATCCCAGCGTCGATCTGAGACCGGGCAGCATGAAGATTCAGTGAATATTGAGGAAGAGAAGAAAACTGTGTGAGGAGTAGAGGATGACAATTCCACAACCCCAGTGGTAACCCTCTAGTCTCCTTCCCAAGCCATGCTGGAAGTTGAACGCCAACTGGGTACCTGACACCAGGAAGCAATGCCTGAAGAAAACTTACAGTCAGGTCAGAGCTTACAAGATGAAGTCATGGGATTCACCCCAACACAGAGTTTGCTGTTGGAACCACAAATGGGTGCAGGACAAGCCTCAACCCTTGAGTGGAGAATAGCAGAGCAACAATGCCATTGCCGTTCTGGGGATGTGAATTTCCGTCACCATCTCACAGTCAACAACTGGCTGGTCCCCCAGAGCAATTGAGCCAACTCCAAGTAAGTGAAACGGAATGTCCCAAGGATACCAGCCAGCCAAAATGGTCTTTTGTGCAGCCGAGGTTCACTTTTCCGAACCCTGAAGTGGCTACGGCATGGAGTGGTCCATCCATGTCTTTTCATGCTGCGGCTAGCAGATTGTCTTACAGCCCATCACCTCAACCTGGAGTGGCCATGAGTTCCAACACTGCAGCAACACAGATGTACCCCAGTGAGCCAGCCAAGCTACGCCCTGCATGTTCCATCACTTGGGTGTTTGAGTCTGCTCACCTTGCAGCCTCCATCTGGATCCGGGCTTCCCCCATCAAGCCACATTGCACCTGGGTGGGCCTCCTACCCAGGACTAGGATGGGTGCAATACCAATGGACACCAGCCCTGAATCAACAACCGATGCCTTCCCAACAGAAGATGGGGGGTCACAACCAACAACTGTGCAGCTACAGCTGCAGCAGCAACTGCAACCTCAAGCAGCCATCCAGCAACACATTCCAGTTCAGTATCAGGTGCCTGCCCATCCTCTTGCGTAAACCCCACAACCGATACCACCTGCCGTTTCTCCTCAACAGTTTTGGAATACGTTTCATGGGTCTCCGGGGAAATTGACCAACTTTCTCAACTGTGTGTGAACTCATGTCAACCTGTATGGAGTCCAATACACATCAGATCGAGAATTAATTTCTGATATATCTGATGGCATGACTGAAGCTGAGGCGGCTGAGTGGATAGCTGAGCTTCATGATGAAGAAGCCCCTGAGCTAGAGGATGCTGAAGAATTCATCTAACTGCTGCAGATCAGATTTAGTAATGTGGGAGATGAAACTGAGGCAGAGGCACAAATTCAGTTGTTGAAGCAAGCTAGTAGGTCTGCAAAATAATTGATTTGGGAATTCCAGATATTGGCTGGGAAGTTATGGGACTGGCTAGAGTGCCTCTAAGTGGATACCTTCAAGGCGGCACTAGAATCAACTGGGTGAAGAAACCGGGGAATTTTCAGATTCGGGTTGCTTCAGTTGTGCCAACATGACTTCTCTAATAAACTTGAACTTTGAGAAATCCTCAGTCTCTGGTTCTTGTGGGAATGAGAATGTTATTTGGAACATTGAAAACAGTTCTGGACATGTTTCACTGCATTTTACTGCAGATATACTATATTGCTCAGTTTGTATCTGGGTGTTTTATCCTTAAGTAGACAAGCTTCTTAGCAACCCTGAAGCCTCCAGGATGGCCTCTTATGTGTCTAAGGTGTACTACTTGGAACACTGACCCTTCTGCCTAAGTGGATTTTTAGGTTTAAAGGGTAGATGTAGGTTGTGTTGGTTGAAAATCCTACTGAGCTCTTCAGATATTCCTAACATATGGAATGACAGCATTGCTTTGTTTGTTGTTCCCTTCCTTCTCTGTTATGGAGGAGCTCCTGCTGGGTCTTTATTTGGATTTGATAAAGGCCCAGTTGGGATAGCTAAATGTTCTGAGAGCTTTCTTGCTGTCTTTTAGTACTTTTTCTGTTCCCCCTTTGCTGTGAGGTAAACCTTCGGCCCTGTGGTGTAGGGTTCTGATCACTCCTATTTCGTGCTCCAGTGAGTGGTGAGAATAAAAATGTAAATACTAATCTCTATGTGGGGTTTCTGTGAATGTCAATGTTAAGTCTTCTGTTTTCTTTTGTTCCTTGAACCAATGCACTCTCCCTCCCTGGTTCTCCCAAGTGGATCATTCTCTTATGTGGCTCTATGATCTTAATAAATATTGACTGACTAACTGAATGATATATCTTTTGGCCTGTAAGATAAAATTGGTTTGGATGAACAAAACCGATTGACTTGAAACGAATCCTCAAGTTTCAAAGAATTTAGAGGGTAAACATGGAAGGAAACTTCCAACCTGACAAGTAGAAAAGATACTTCCTTTAACAGAATTAATCTTCCCCAATCCACTATATTCTTCTATACCAACCTGCCATATTCATCAATATCTTATGAAATAAATTAGACATGTTGAAAATAACAATAGAGAATAAAACTGTCAAGTTCACATGTGTCTTTTAACATGCACTTTGATCAAATGTTCTGGTTGAATCCAATTCCCCTTTCTTTGGTGTCACTCACCTTCCTGTGTGGAGATGGTCCCCTCCGGACAAGGAATACAATCATAGCAGCAAATGGGTTCTTCCTTCCGAGCCCATTTTACAAATCCAGGGTGACAATTGTCCACACATTTGGACTGAGGCAGAGACTAAACAGAAGTACAAAATTAATTCCAGAATATCTGCAAAATTTTCATTTATTAGACTGATTGATTGGTTGATTAAAATTAAATAGAACTCTGCTTAAGAAAGAAATTTATGAGCAGTAGATAAAAAAAGGTTTCTTCTGGACTACATAAAATATTGGAAAGCCACTCCCCTTTGAAAATAGTCCAAATCCTTTTTCCAGTTAAGATGAGACATGAGTTCGAGCCCTGTGTGGGAAATTGATATTTCTAAGGCCCAGTTAGGTATTAAAGACAAGGTCCTTTCCATTGAGGAATTACAGTTTTGCTGTTAGTCACTACTTATGCCGAATGCTTTGAGCCCCCAAGAATGATACCGGTAGCACTCCAGAACCCCCTGTCTCCCAAAATCAGAACTACAATTGGATGACATGGAAAGGCAGTCCCATGTTTCTTTATTTCTTCCATTTGGAGAGTTCTTTGTTTCAGTGGGAGACTTAAGGTAGCTGACAATCAAGAAAAACAATGGCATTATATGACTTACAAGCCAAAGAACAAATCTAAGTAGCATTTCATTTCAAATTGACTCTCATTATTTCAAGTGTCAAGAAGGACTTTGGGGTGGAGGTTGAATGTAACTTTCAGTTGTTCACTTTTCTAGATAAAGGTATTAGATCACGTCAGACAAATCATTATGGTTCCATTTTGACTGAACACCTTAGATCACCTTTCTAGCAGCAGGAGGCCTTTCCCAGTAAGGTAAAACAGAGTCATGAATAACTCTGGTCAGATATGGACTCATTAAGAATTATCAGAGCCTGCTCTTTCAGGGGATACTAACAATCAACTAAACAGACAGAGAAAAATTGTCATTATTTTCAACCACCTTGTTGAGCAACTTTAGCCGTGAAAGAGCATCATGGTTGATAATAAGCCTCTTTCTTTCAAAACTCCCCAGTTCCTCCTTGATGGGATCCTCCTTAGGGAAAAGCAACCAGCTTATGATATTGAGATCTGCTGCTACATTTCCACTTTGGTCCATGTACAGTTTCTCCCAGGAAAAATTGCAAAACTCATTCTTCTCCAGAAAGGGATGGAACTAGAATTGAAACATCCAGGAATGTTGAAAGCAACTTGAAACACCCTAAAAGGAGGAGCAATTTAGGGGTGAAATGCTGCTGGTTTGTCCTTGTTTACCTGAACCGGTAGTAATAAATGCTTTCTGTTTGGAGAACCAGTAGTAAAAATGCTTTTAAAAAGTGAAAAAAGGGTCCCATGATTGGTGGCACATCTGATTGTTACAGATGATGAACTTAAAAAACAACTTTTTAAAAAGCTTTTTTTGCTACTTATTCACCCAACTGGAAGTAAACAAAATGCTTAAAAAAGTAAAAAAAAGGTACCAACTCTCAGTTGTCTTTGACAATCAGCTGAGAAGGGGGAATGTAGGAACCTTTTTTTAACTTTTTTAAAGCATTAAAAAAAAGCCTAACTATTCACCCTGTGAGATTCATGCTTATTACAGGGGCCATTTACTGTGAAGTCCAGCTGCTTCTGCATTGTGTGCGAGTCACTTGTGTGGTGTTTGTGTTGTTTGTGTGAAAGTTGGTTTTTGAGCTCACCCAGTCATATGACCACCAAGCCACACCCATCAAGCTACGCCCACAGAACCGGTAGGGAAAAGTTTTAGATTTCGCCACTGGAGCAATTTTAAAGCTGAGCCAGTGAACAAGAGATATTCAGTTCCACCTTCACTATTTGCCTTTTACAGCCCTCTCTAAGTGGATTATAGAATCAGCATATTGCCCCCAACAATCTGGGTCCCCATTTTACCAACTGTGGAAGGATGGAAGGCTGAGTCAACCTTGAGCTGGTCAGGATTGAACTGTTGGCAGTGAGCAGTGAGGAGGGGTTAGGCTAAATCCTCCCAGGTTTAGCTGAAATTTATGAATATAAAATTCTATCATGCTAATTAAAAACCCATAAGTATATGCATACATTTTAAATAATTTTATAATAGCAATGTTTAATATCAAAATATAATTGTCACAGTGCCTGCTCTTTGGAACATAATCCTGTGAATGAAATCTGGTATCAGCAGGCTTTTTATAGAACAATGGTTCCCCTACATCAGTATTGGATTTTTTTCTAAATAGGAAAAAGGTTTGATGGATCCTTGTCAGGACTCCATACCTGCCATGGCTCCAGCTTTGGAGCCCCCAATCTCTCTTTCTTCTCCCTTTTTCTCCTCCTAGATATTGAGGAATATGCAACATTCAAGGCATGGGCCAGAGTCTTCATAACACTATAAAAACGGTGGTCATTTTTTATCTCAATTGTGTTCTTTTTCTCTTGCATGTCCAGTGGTGCTATCTGGGTGCATTGTCTCCGGCCCTTGACAAAAAGGACATGCTTTGAAAAAGAACAATGAAAATATAGCTCTTCAAATTTGGAATCCTGAAAAAATTGGGTTGAAAGGCATCATCATTTGGCTGTTTTTTTTCCTGAAAAGCAAAGGTCCAAATGCTATGGCTATATTTGAAAAGTTTATACCTTGGGATTGTCACTTTCTTGACAGTTGTGGTGATCCAGACTTTCCCTTCAATGGGTCCTGACAAACCTTCCATTGTTAAATGGATGTGGTGAATTCTGTCCACAAGCGAAAAAAATTCTATGAAGTGAACAAAGACATTGACTTTTCTCCACTTAGAGATGGCATTTCTGAGAGATTCAGAAGTAATTGAGAATTGTTGTGAGATAACTACACAAATTCCATTTCTGACAAGCATAGGAGTGAACGTTCTCATGAAATTCTCCCCCTCCTCTGTGTCTGTTGAAAAGAGACCAATCAAAGTCCACTTGAAATGGATGAGGAGTTGGACAATTCCTGAGTATTGGAATCCATTTTTGGGGAGCATCTGATGGAAAAAAGGAATTTGACTTTTATCTCTCAGAGCCTCTGAAATAATTCCAAAACTGATCTGAAGAAGCAATGAAGAATGGTGTGTTATATTTAGATCAGATCAAATCCAAAATGTAAGCTTTTAGCACATCCAGTGTGGTTGTCATGAACATATTAGAATACTCTGTTGTTATTAACCCTTAAGCCGTATCAAGATAAAGAATACAAAATGCAGAATATTAGCAAGATTGAATATAATCATTTGCCTAATCTGAGGTGTAAGATACTGCTCTTTTGCTTTTCTAATAAAATTGACATTCAGATAACAGACATGCCACATTTTCTATCTCTAGAGCACTGCAAATGCAAATCAGTTCATTTTAGAAATTTGCTTAAATGTTCCATATTTATTGCTGTGTCTAGCTACTCAAGTCTTACTTGAGTAAATGTTTAGGCCTCCTCCACACTGTGGATTTCAGTCCCTAGCCATGACAATGGCCATAGTGAAAATCGCGAATTCCATAGAAAACATATGATTGAATCTATTACCTATCCACCAACAACCTGCTCACTTTACCAGATAGAGAAACACACAAACAAACCTTACGGATCGCTTTGTAAGACTCCGTGAGGCTCTGTGAGAAGCTGGAACGTGCCTAAACAGACTGCCGAGGTGATCCCTGATTACACCGAAGCTGATCACACTGAAGCCGATCACACTGAAGCTCCCTGAGGCACTGTAATGCCCCTGATCACCTGATCACCCAAGTGAGTGAGACAAAAATCTCTCTATCATAAGGAAAAATCCCTCTGATCAAACATCTTTAAACTCTCACCGAAATTGGTGTTAAAAAAGTGGGAAAGAAACCAAAAAAATCTCTAAACTCCCACTGGAATTGGTTTGTTAAAAATCCATTCAACTACCTTCAAACTCCCACCAGATTGGATTTCAATCCTCAGCCATTTAAAACCGGATTGGATATAAATGATAGAATTTGTAAATATTATTGGTTTATTAATTACTTGATTAGCACAAACAACCTGCTCTCTAACAAACAATTTGGTTTCAGAAAAAAATGATCCTGCAATCTGCAACTTCTACACTGTAAAAATATATGGACTACACAACTCGATCAGGGCAAAGCAATAGAAGCAATTTACATAGACTTCTGCAAAGCCTTTGCCTCAGTGGTACACGACAAACTACTTCTAAAACTGAAATCTTATGGCATTTCTGGACTCCTGCATAAATGGATAATTGAGTTCCTGTCAAACAGGCAAGAAGTGGTCAAAATAGGAAGCGCTTTATCAAACCCTGTACTTGTTAACAACGGTTCCCACAAGGCAGAGTTTTAGGACCAACTCTCTTCATTCGTTACATAAATGACCTTTGTGATAATATAAAAAACAACCTCGTCCTCTTTGTAGATGATGTAAAACTATTCAACACCATCGACAATACTACTATCCTTCAAAAAGACCTTGACTATTTATAAGAATGGTCAAACAAGTGGCAACTTCAAATCTCAATCAACAAATGCTCAGTCCTACATCTTGGCAAAAATAATCAGAACACAAAATACAAACTAGATGATCATGACCTTGTTGATGATCCTCACTCAGTTAAAGACCTTGGAGGACTCATCTCTAATGATCTAAGTGCTACAGCCCATTCCCCATTCCTTAACTCCATTAAGTTACAGTCCAGAAAGTCATTGTATAGTAATGCCTTGTTTAGTGATCAGTCTCAGTTACGTTCATGATGAAAAAAGCAACTTTATGATCAATCCTTGCATTTAAGAATTCCTTGGACCTGCAAAGGAAAGGAAAGCTGAATTAAGATCATAGGATTAGTTGCTTAGTTTTACTTAGTAACCCCTTCACTTGACAATTGGTTTATAGCCCCAACTTTGAACATAACTACCTCTACGATAAATAGGATTTCATTTTCCTGCTTGCCTAAACTTTCTAGGTTTTTATATTGTTCTGTGCCATCTTTCATTCACTTTGCTTTTTAAATATATAATGTAATAGAATTGTCATTGTATTAGTCACAGAGTTCCTATTCTTTTCCAGACCACAAGTATTAACAGATGGTGTGTTGCACCTGGTCTCTCAAGAAATGGCAACAAGCATCTCTTATGACTTGCCCAGGAGCAGTCACTGCTGAAATGTTCTTCCTAGCCAAGTATTAATGCTAAGATGCTTGGCTATTTTACATGTTCCAAGGGCTGCCGGGTGCTTCCTTCCATAATCGGTCTGAGCACTGCTGCTTCCCTTAATCTCCCGCATTTAATTGACCAGTACAGCCAGACATATGGAGGATCACATCACCAACCAAAATCAGCAGTTGTCAGAAGAAATTAACTCAAACAGGAAACAGCAAAACACTGGGTTTCTCTCCTTCTCGTGTGCTGAGAAAAGCAGTGACTATTAATATCCCCAGCTGTGCAGCAGGCAGATGCCAAGGTACTGAGATGCAAACCCTTTGCCCATCTTCTCATCTGCCTTATGCTTCAAAAGCTTATGAGTATCTGACGGACAAAATTGGTCTCAAGAGTGGCTTCACCAGAAATCACTCTGGCTACATTAGTTCTTGTGTTAAATGCATGGACATTGGAGAATGGATATATCCTTATGCATTTCTGAATTAAACCAGAGAGAGAAAAGGGCAATTATGTCTGCTCAACAACTGTCAATCCCGATATTCATTATGATCCCGTTATCTTTGAGCCTTGATGGCACAGTGGTGAACGTGCAGTATTGCAGGCAAACTCTGCCCACAGCCTGGAGTCCGATCCTGACAGGGCTCAAGGTTGCCTCAGCCTTCCATCCATCTGAGGTTGGTAACAAGAGGGCCCAGATTGTTGGGGACAATATGCAAATAATGCTTATATTGTAAACAACCCAGAGAATGCTGTAATGTGTTATGGGGTGGTATATAAGCCAAAATGCAATTGCTGTTGCTACCCTTTTTTTCAAGCCACTGGATGTTGTGGAATTCTTTGGTATGTTGCTTGCCACAGAAGTAAGGGACTGCAGAAGATCAAGGCAAGTAATTCAGGATCTCTCTGAATTACTGCTAAAGAGGAATATTATAAAATCTGGCCACATCAATCCGAAAACGTATCCTGTTTGTTTCTTTTTAACAATTTGCATTTGAAATGAAGGCAGATAATTTGATTCCAAAATAAACATTCTTCTAATGAAGATGAGAATTTTGCTGAAATTCACACACACACACACACAGAAAGTATGTCCATACAATATGCTACATCCTGTGTCCATCCTAGTGAAACACAGTTTTTGTTTTTGCATTGTGGATTATGTCAAACAAAAACATGGCTTACTTCACACAACATGCTAGGATAATATCATTATTATTGAACGATAACTGGAGACAACATATTTTGGGCGTTCCATATGAACAATGCGTAAGCAATTCTCTGAGGAGGTTCTGGATAGTGGGAAAATCATGTCAAGAGAATAACATCAGGTATCTGGAAGTTTGAGTCCTGAAATACGTTTGATTTTATTTCTTATGACTGGTTGCAACAGAGGTGATTACTACCTACACAGATTGGCAAATGTGTTACCCTGGTGGGACTATTTTTAGTACAGTTGTATTAAAGTGAAATTGTTAGAAGTATAATGACCACCATTTCTATGTTTAACAAAATGTAAACCTCCCAGGATATTCAATCGTAAGAATTGACAGCAAGAAAAGGCCGTGGGAAGACTGAGACATTGGCTTCTTTATGACCTTGTGAATATTACAGAAAAGGGATCTCGGGTCATAGTGCATTCTGTAAATAATAAGAGTTGGAGTATTGTATCAATGCATAATCTAATGAAAAGTATAGGTCAGTGATGGCGAACCTATGGCATTTCTGAGGGCACGCAAGGCGCTGCCCTGTCAGCTCCAGCGTGCTTGTGCGTGCTGACCAACTGATTTTTGGCCTTGATTTTTCGGTCATTTTTTACCCTCCGGAGGGTACAAAATGGCCCAACGGGCAAATTGAAGTCACTTCTAGGACCATTTTTTGTCCTCTGGAGGCTTCAGGAGGCTTCCCTAAAGTTTCTGGAGGGTAAAAAATGGCCCAACAAGCAAACCGGAAGTCTGTTCCTGAACTTCCAGTTTGCCCATAGGGTTGTTTTTCGCTTCCCGGAGGCTTCCCTGAAGCCTCTGGAGGGTGAAAAACAGCTAAACGGACAAAACGGAAGTCCAGTTGGTCCGTTTTTCACCTTCTGGAGGCTTCAGGGAATCCTCCTGAACACTCTGGAAGGTGAAAAATGCTCCAAGGGGGGGGGGTCACATACATTGCAGTGCAGTGTGTGTGTGGGGGGTTGTGTGCTGGCACGTGTGTGCATGCTAGCACGCACATGCTACCATTTTTGGCACGCAAGAAGAAAAAGGTTAGCCATCACTGTTATAGGTAGTCCTCAACCTATGGCTACAATTGAGCCCTATATTTATGTTGTTAAGTGAGACTGCTTTTAAGTGAGTTTTGCCTCATGTTACGACCATTCTTGCCACAGTTGCTAAGTGAATCACTGCAGATGTATGGTTAGCAACAAATTTATTAAGCTAATCTGGCTTCCCCATTGACTTTGCTTGTCGGAAGTTCGCAAAAGGTGATCATATGACTCTGCTGCACTGCAACCGTCATCAACATGAGTCGGTTGCCAATCATCTGTATTTTGATCATGTGAGGCTTGAATGGTCATTTGAAAATCTGTCATAAGTCACTCACTGCCATTATAACTTTGAATGGTTAATGAATGAACTGCTATATGTTGGTGCCCTGCCTCCATCAGAATCTGAATCTGTGAGGGAAGATGAGCAGGAACAAGAACCGACAGAGACTGAGAAGGTGGCTCTGTTGGCCGTGGAGGAAACTGGGGAAGGGCAGAATCAGTCCAGGCAAGGCTTTTCTGAATTAGTAAAGCCTGCAGACAGGGAGGAGCAGGAGAGACAGAGTTCAAGAGAAGAGCAACAACTACCCCCTCTTGATCCTAGAACAAGGAGGGAAGAGAGAAAGCGGGATCAACGCAGATTGAGCTGGCTACGAGGGAGGAAAGTGCCCTGTCCCCTTTCACAAGGCATACCTGGGGACGGAGATATAAGGAGGTACTGGTGGGAGGGGCATTTGTTGAGAACAAGTGTTGAATTTGTGTAGCCTTGTGTGCACTTGCCAATCCCTGGAGATTGCTGTACTCAGTCTTATAGGGCTTGCCCGGTTTGCCTACTTTGCTTAACTTCTTGCTCTGGTTGCTCTTTGGTTAACCTGTCTTATTGGACTGCTGGCCTCAGTTGCTGTTTGGTTTACCTGTCTTACTGTACTGCTGGCCCTGGTTGCTATGTGGCTAACCTTGCTTACTGGACTACTCACAGCCAGAGACCAAGGTGCATGTGAGAGCTTTGCTCAGGGACTTGTAGTGAATGTGAGGAAGTTTGGGGGCACAGTTGGAGCAATAAAGGGGAGTTAGACTGTTCTCTGGTGGTGTTGCTTTCATGACACGCCCCGGGTATCACAGTTGGGGACTACCTATAATCATATCCAAGTATTGAAATAGCCACATCGTCCTAGAGAGAAGTATGTTAGAACTGTTGTGTGAAAATAAGCTATTGGTAAGACCAAGTTATGAATACTAAGGAAAAAAGTAACAGTGGGACAGTGCACAAATTGTGTTTATTTATTTATTTAGCGTATGATGAGAACATGACAGAAGGAGAAGCAAACATATATAAACAGTCCACATAATTATAAGTAAAACTTTTATGGGAGTATATCTCTTAACTGGATGTCCAATTCAGTGATCGCACCAATTGAGAGAAAGCCCCCCACAGGAATTCCACAGTATATTGGAATAAAATAAATAAATCTTTATTAACATCATCACTGCTGCTCAAATATGGCTCATGGTGGATTAGGTTCTAGGATAACCATTTGTGAAATTCAGCAACTTGTTCCCATCACAACGTTTACTCTTCTTATGCTAAAATGCCTCAAATTTGCTTATAAAACTGTTGCTAATTGTTAATTGTGCCATGAAATATGAATCTTTTAGTAGAAGGAAACACTTAATAGTAAAAATAGAGCCCCGGGGAATGTATGTATATGTTGTTTTTTCCGGCAAACAGATTCTTTTCTTTCTATTAATTCAGTATTAAGCAATGTTTTCTAAATAAAATTAATGTCCCAGCCTGTTGCACATGTGGCTTTGCAAAACCCTAATAATTTCATGAGAGCTGACATTTGAGAACCTTTCTTATCAGTACTGCCCATTTAATTTTGACAGCATTGGTATTAGTCAAGGGTATGTGGAAATTGTACACTTAAATTTTAAAAAAACCAATAAAAGGGGAAAAGGTGGTTTTGTAAATTGCTTAAATTTGCACTTAAGCATGCCAAGCATGCTACTTAATGCTGGTTTTGATTCAAAATTTTCAGATTTTGCATTAGAGAGAGCATGAGGGTAATTTAATACCATCAAGCTTCTGATTCAGACTCCAATTCATTGTGTGTGTGCGCGCGCACATGCACGCACACACACATTCATGTACATACAGTATATTCAAAATTAGTATAAGCAAATTCATTTTAAGGACAAGGTTAAGATATGGAGGTGTGAAGAATATCAGAATCCTGAAATCTAACCTTTGTATTAAATTTTGCCATTTTGGCTCTGCAGTCTACTAGCCTGGAGGCACCTACTGATTTCTGGAATATCTGTAATAGATGGCTTCATGAGCTGAACAGCTGGTTTATTTTGTATAGATTTTTTTAACTTTCCTTCATTTCAAAAACATAAAGTCACACTCACACAATAAGTCAAATCTAGTAATCGCACATTGGCCCAATAAGGCTGATATTATCAAGAAAGAGTCACAACATTGGTGTAAGGATTACATAAAGTAGCGCAGAATTTAGGGCCCAGAACCATGAACTGTGTGCTATAGTGCCCCAGGATAACACAATAAACTCACAAGAAATGTTGAAATTTTATGGAATCCATGAACTGAGAACATTTAATGTATTTCCGACATAGATAATGAAAATCAGCACAAGAACTGTAACTAATGGTTGTAGATTACTCCCAGATTATAATCACAATTGGGTTTAATAATTTCCATTGCTAAGCAATGGAAGTAAGTCATTGCTGATTTTACAACATTTTTGACATAGTTGTTAAGGAAATCAGTGTAGCTGGTAATATGACAGTTAAGCAAATCTGGCTTCCCCCATTGACTTTGCATGTCAGAAGCTGGTTGGGCAACTGGCAAGTGGCACTAATATAATCACAGAACATTGCAACTGTCACTAAAGAAATGGTTGTAAGTCAAAGATTACCTGTATAGCAAAGGAGTGACATATATCAGCAGTCTTCCACTAACTTAGGTGCCATATATAAATCAAATTAAGGTTAGAGCCTGAACAATAAATGCAGCTAGGTACAAGTGACCAACACAATCAATTCACAGTTCTAACCAGATTTTACTAAATGTAAGTAGCTCGCGTTCTCTCCCTCTCCCTCTCTCTCCTTCTCTCCTTCTCTCCTTCTCTCTCTCTCTCTCTCATCAAATTATGCAATGTGCTGAGATTTAAAAAAAAGTGTGCCTCCTTCTTACAGCGTTCCTATAGAGAAGGCCAAAATACATTAAACAAAACTGAAAGATACTGTTTAACACTGATAAATATGATCTTGATAAAAAAGAAATAGTTAATGAATGGAATTCATTGCTACAGCCAAGCACTGACACTGTAAATTTAGTGAAATTACAAGTATGGTTTTAAATTCTAGAAGCATACAAAAGTATATCAAGTGAAATTCAAATCTAAATATAATTTTCTCTGAAAGTAAATAATCTGCAAACAGTAGGAAATACTTTTGTTTATCTGTTTATTTTTAATAATTTAAACAGGCTTTTTATATGTCTGAACGGCGCAGACAAAAAGGAATATATTTTCCCTGTTTAACTATTTCAGTATTACGGTTCTAAATACAGATTTTTTTTCACTAAAAAATCTTTAAAGAAATATATTCTCAAGAAAATGTCTTCTTCTCTTCTTGCAAAATATTAATGTTCTGAACATTAATGTTCTAAAGTATGCAACCTGTTGAAGGCCATGTGTTATCAAAGATAATCTGGTGGGACTATGCTGAATGAAGTGAAAAGAGATAATCGTCTCTATTCTCTCTCAAACTAGTATCTCTTCTTCCTCTTCCTCCTCTCTCTTTCTCTCTAACATAATCTCTCTCTTTATCCTTCTCTCTGGAGTTGAGGCTGATAGCTTTCTAAAATCTAAATGGCTGTGTTCTAGAAGGATTTTGATATTAGATGAGGGATAGATGCAGTTTAAAGTTTTAGGGACATGGTGGCTCAGTGGCTAAGATGTTGAGCTTGTCGATCGAAAGGTTCGCAGTTCAGCAGTTTGAATCCCTAATGCTGCATAACGGGGTGAGCTCCAGTTACTTGTCCCAGCTTCTGCCAACCTAGCAGTTCGAAAGCACGTAACAAAATGCAAGTAGAAAAATAGGGACCACCTTTGGTGGGAAGGTAACAGCGTTCCATGCGCCTTCGGTGTTTAGTCGTGCTGGCCACATGACTAAGGAGACGTCTTCGGACAGTGCTGGCTCTTTGGCTTTGAAATGGAGATGAGCACCGCCCCCTAGAGTCAGGAACGCCTAGCATGCATGTGCAATTTACCTATGTCCTATCAAGGCGGTGAACCACATAGCAATAAAATGTTAGAAAAATCAAAGCAATAAAAGCAATAATTTCAGTTTGGCGGCAAAAGAACACCACCCACGTCTCGCAAGCAGTTTCAAAGCTGGTGACTTGGTCTCTCCCTTGCAGCCTGCACGATGAACGTCCATCACAAGTGCCAGACCAAGGTGGCGAATCTTTGCGGCGTGAACCAGAAACTCATGGCCGAAGCTTTGGCGCTGATTGAGAGCAGGCAACAAGTGAGTAAGCGGGATGCCCTTAGGGTTGCTTTTTTGTTAAAAAAATAAAGATGTACGGGAAGGAAATGAATGGAGAATATCTTCGTTTGCAATCACTGGGAGTTCTCCATGGTTGACATGGTCCTCCCGACAACAGATTCCCCTAGCAGGGGGAAAAAAAGCATTTGACTAGGGAATTCTGGGAGTTGAAGTCCAATAGCAATAGCCGTAGCACTTAGACTTATATAACGCTTCACCATGCTTTACAGCCCTCTCTAAGCAGTTTACAGAGTCAGTCTATTGCCCCCAACAATCTGAATCCTCATTTCACCAACCTCGGAAAGATGGAAGGCTGAGTCA
>JANHFT010003016.1:256077-275888 GCA_032467955.1 Pseudoxenodon macrops | reverse complement strand
ATTACTGGCTGTGCACCGCCCTGAGTCTTTCGAGAGAAGGGCGGTATATAAATTTAATAAATAATAATAATAATAATGAATATCAGCATCTAATTTTGGCTATACTAATAGAAATACATCATTTCTCTCACTGTTTTTATTGTACTAATCCCCATGCTCAAATGCAGCCTATAGAACAGACAGTATTGCAAAGATTTTGTGTAGTTTCCATCTCTACTCCTACCCAGCATTATGTATTTGCGCAATTCAATTCTAGTATAAGTTGTATCATGCAATTTTATCTTTTCTGTGAACAAATGAACTGTTCAAACAAGTGTTTGATCTTGCTAGTCTACTAGAAGCAGCTCTCTCATAGCACTTGCTACCAATTTAATTTAACCGAGGCTGTGGCTGTGACCTTTTGTATGAAAATCTTGTGTTTTTTCTTACTTCCTCTGTAAAAAAATCTGTTTTCTTGTATCTGTAAATAATACTGCCAATAACTTTCCCGAAGGTCTTTAAAATAATTTTTAGTAATGGCTTTTTTAATGTGGGTAATACAACACTTTTTCCTCCCAGGTTTGAGTCTAATTGCTTTGAATTTGAGTACCAAAATATACTTCTCTCACTCTTTAATTTTTTATGATGGGAAAAGAGGCATTGGTTCTTTGTAAGTACATAATCAGATGCCTACATAGCTTTGATACCAATTGTGCTAGGTGAGAAAATAAATGTATTATTTCTCTGGGCTGTTTCAGATGGAAATAGTTTCTGATGTTAAGAATAGATTAACAATAGTGAATTGTGGATTGTGGATGGATGTGTGGATAGGAACAGGCTGTGAATAAATGATTCTATTAAAAAATGAATGTCACAATAAATATTCATGTGGGTACAATATCTCTGGTAATATTGTACTTTTAACCAGAGCATATAAAAATTTTGCTAGACCAATTCTCAAATACAGCTCATCTGTCTGGAACCCACACTACATATCAGACATTAGTACAATTGAGAATTTAAAGAGATATTTCATAGAGTACTATACTCCTCTGCACAATAGAATACCATATGCCACCAGACTTGAAATTTTGGGCCTAGAAAATTTAGAACTACACTGCCTTTGATCTGACCTAAGTGTAGCACACAAAATTATCTGCTACAATATCCTTCCTGTCAATGACTACTTCAGTTTCAACTGCAACAATACACAAGCTTACAATAGATACAAACTTAACGTAAACTGTTCCAAACTTGATTGCAAAAAAATTGACTTCATCAACAGAGTGGTCAATGTCTTGAATACATTACCTAACTCTGTAGTTTCTTCCTCAACCCCCAAAATTTTAACCTTAGACTGTCTACCGTTGACCTCACCCCATTGCTAAGAAGACTGTAAGGGAAGTGCATAAGCGCACCAATGTGCCTACCACCCCTGTCCTAATGTCCCAATGTATTCGTAACCATATCATGTACTTATAACCATGCTTGTACATCTTATATATTCACAAAATAGATAGCTAGATGATAAATAGAGAGACCGACCGACCGACAGACAGACAGACAGACAGACAGACAGACAGACAGACAGACAGACAGACAGACAGACATAGAAGTTACAAATGAGAATTTAGCCTTATATTTATGTCATGTGTAAGAAACCAGGAACAGGAGTTTAAAGTACGAAAAGTTTATTTCATGCTTCCTATAAACAATAATCTGATCTACTAAATGGTCAAGACAAATTGGTGCTAGATCAAGGTCAACAGAATTCATGAGGAGCTAGACTTACGGTAGGTCTCTTGTGGGAATGTAGGGATTCCAAACTGATGATGCATTTAACTCACCCTCGAGACCAGCCTGCTCATGTCCTACAATTTACTTTCCAAGGAATAAATCAACTCTCCAAATCATTTTGATTATCCTGAAGTCTCTCTCTGTGTATGATTATTAAGAAGGAACAGTTAACTGAAGACACATAATCAATTAATATTTACATTACACATAAAGAGACCGCTATTTCTTTGTTTCAGAATTATTGCAAAACAATAAACTACTCTGTAATATCTCGATCCAAAAAGAAAACTTCATTTCTAATCGATGGGTAAAGTAAAAAAGAAAACCACTGGAAAAAACCAGGCAAACAAAACATTTTATCTTTTGGGGAAGCAGATCTAGAAGATACAGCATCTTTGCATTCCATTTCAAAGATTTTGCTTGTTGAAATAAATGCAGAATATGTTCCTGTACTATAGATAATAAAAACCTGATCACAATTGTATAGGATTTCCATGCTGAATGGAAAGATAAATAGTTTAACTTTCCAGTTTATATTCTATTTGCAGTTAAAATACAGACAGACACACACACACACACACACACACACACTACTGCACATGCACACACAGAGAAGACAACTTTTTAAATCCTTCTTTAATTTCAACACTAATATCTGTAGCAATAGAATATCTCTAGCAGCATTTTCAATCTGGACTATTCTTTTTCATGTTAATCCAGAATTAAGAGTTTTATCCCTGCCACATTTTAACCTAAAGAATCATGTCTGTCTTTACTCCCTGGTGCTTTCTGCATTGCTTTGTTAGAAATAGCATCAGGTTCAGCTTTCAGCTATTATTCAACTTCAAGAAGCTGATACCATTTTGATGAGGAGAGAGGTGCTCCTTGTCTTTTTGACTTTGGATCCATAATTTGCTATTATAGAACAGTAACAAAGAAAAAAAACCTGCTTACCTTTAAATTTATCTCCTCAGTGAATCATACCATACCTACATCATTATACAAAGATCCTAAGTTTACCCCTTCTGACTTTTTCCATGTGTTGCATAATGCTGAATAACATATTGGGTAAGCATCAGTGTACATGACGGGATGGGTAGAAAGAATATAAGCCCAAAGGATCGCTACTAAAGCCTACTGATTTAGGGTACTTTGTTATCTGCATTACTACGGCAAAATATATGAACGTTGCAAAGGCAAGGTAGACAGTAACTTGGATTCCTCCACCCATCAGAAGACTGAATCTTATTTTTTTCCAAATCTGTAATTTCAAATGCTGAAAAGTATTTAAATTTAGCTAATACAAAAATCTGAGAAGAACATCAGTTAAAAACAAAGGCTTTGAAAAAAAAAGGCACCTTCGTGAATAGCCTTAAACCGGGGGTGTTAAACTCAAGGCCTGTGGGCCGGATCCAGCCCACAGGGTGCTTTGATCTGGCTCATGGGAACAGCAAAGGACCGGCCTGCAACCTCCTGAGCTTGTTTTTGCTGGCAGAGGGTTGCAGGAGGCCGTCGCAGCTGAAAACGGAGCTCGGGACACCACTGGCGAGTGATATCTCGCTGGCCACACCCACCCTGGCCCCCCAAAGTCAAACACAATCCTGAAGTGGCCCTCAATGAAATCAAGTTTGACACTCCTAACCTAGAGGTGGGTTTCTACCGGTTCGGACTGGTTTTATAGAGTAGGTATACGCTAGTGATGTCATGGAACTGGTTCTGGTCCGTGGATGCTGCCATCTTTTTTGGGAGGAATTAAACAATATTTTCTGGGTTTTTTTCTTCTGTGCATGTGCAGAAGCCAAGTTTCCAATACTGCACATGGGTCGCCATCTTGTTTTCAGCCTTTTTTTGGGGAGAGAATTTTTTGTAATTTTTTTGTACTAAGCATGCATGCACATGCAAAGCAAGCGCACACCCACGAGGCGTGGCCACGCGGTGTGGGAAGAAGCGAACCGGCGGTGAGGTAAGTTAGAATTCACCCCTGTCCTGGCCTAAACTAAATATTGGGAACTGAGAGCTTATTCCAAGTATGTTTACTTTTCTCCCACTACCCTTTTGTTGGAATCAAGACCCAAGAGCAATATCTATAACATTGTTCTTCCTCTGCAATATCAGGAAAAACAAGTTGACATTTGTACAGATTGATTTCAGTTAAGAAATGTCAGGAAAGTGCTTCATGTTTTCAAAAACTACCTCAGTGGTGGTGAGTCACATAAGCCAAAGTTTACTATTGTGGCAAGCCCAGCAGGGGAACTACAATTCAATCAAATATTTCAGTAGATGTCAAAACTAAGGAATCATAACTTAACTCCATTTGAAGTTTGTCAGTTGTGAGTAGATAAATTTAGACATAGTCGTCATTTTGTCCCCTCCAGCTCTCTGTCCTATTTTCTTTATCTTTGTTTTTCTACTTTTTTGTCTTTCTTCCATATTTTCTACTCTTTCATCTCGTCTGCATTAAAGCGATGTCCCTCCTACATGTTTTTATTCTTTGCAAGACATTCTGTCAAGATTTCCCTTATGTTATCCAATTTTAATCCATTTAGTTTCTCATTTTTCTTCTCTCACCCACCTAAAATTTTATGGAAGTCTAATAAGGTTGTCCTGACATACACGTGTGGGTTTTTAAAGTAAGCTTGACTGGAATAATGCATTTTTCTCCCTTTTCATTTTGCAATGCAAACAAAACTTGTCAAAGATATTAAGAGTATAAATGCATCAGTTCCATTCTTCCTCAAATAAGCTGCTACAATCTCTCTATCTTTTTCTTCCCTGTTATTTGTACAGTTGCTGCATTATACCCACAAAAGATTTTTTTTTCCTGAGGTGATGGACTCAAACCTATTACTGTCACTTAAGCCTCCATGCAATTTACATTATGTGAATATGTGAATATGTGAATAAAACAGACAAGAAGATGCAAGAACTCTATAAAACAATCACTTCCATTTAGATTAATATATGTATGATATTTGGCAAGTAAAATATGTCACACTGAGATAGGACTGAGCGGCCTCAGCCCTTCTTTGTTTAGGAATCAGTGGTATTTGGCAGAAAGGAGTTGTATAAGCAGTAGATAAAATGCACAACAGCAATTGAGGTTGAATATTAGACTAAGAAAATTAACAGTTAACACTCTATTAGAGATGGATCCATAAGTTCAGCTCACATTATAAGAAAAATGTGTTTGAATCTAATATCTCTTCTTACTAAGCTGGCACAATGTCTCTTTATAGAAGTATAGTTGAATAACTGTAACTTTATTTAGAGGAGCTATGCACAAAACATTTAATCTATCAGCCAGTGATGAAATTCATATGACGGAAAGGTGTTATTTTCATCTACTTCAAATTTATTGGTCATGTAATTTATGTGGATAGTCCGAGCAGGGTTGGGTTCTAACTTACCTTGCTGCTGGTTCGCTGCCTCCCGCACCATGTGGCTGCATGCGCGCTTCGCATGCACGTGCATGAGCAGTACAAAAAAATTCTTAAAAAATTTCCCCCCCAAAAAACAGTCAAAAACAAGATGGCAATGCATGCACAGTGCTGGAAACTCAACTTCTGTGCATGCGCAGAAGAAATTTTTTTTTTCAAAAAATAAAACTAATAAAAAAAGATGGCGGTGTCCATGGACCAGAACCGGTTCCATGACATCAGCAGTGGCTTACTACTCCTCTATAGAACTGGTCCAAACTGGTAGGAACCCACCTCTGGGCCCGATGCAGCACAATGGTTAGAGTGCAGTACTGCAGGGTACTTCTGCTGACTGCCTGCTGACTGCAATTTGGCAGTTCGAAGCTCACCAGAGTCAAGGTTGACTCAGCCTTCCATTCTTCCAAGGTTGGTAAAATGAGGACTCGAATTGCTGGGGTCAATATACTGACTCTGTAAACAGCTTAGAGAGGGCTGTAAAGCACATATAAGTCTAAGTGCTATTGCTAATACATAGTTAGTGACAAATAATGTATACGTTATTTTGATTTAAGTAGCTGTCAATCTCAAATACATTATTCTGGTTGATTCACAGCAATGAAATATATATATATATATATTACAAAGTAGCTAACTTAGAGCAGCAGACTGGAAGCACCTGAAGATGGCAAATATATATATATATATATGATCTAAGTAATGCCTTAATTGCCTTCTTGTGATGTATGGGGCTGTGGGGCTTTGGATGGGGAACAATAGACTTCAGCTGAACCCTGGAAAGATGGAGTAACTGTGGATTCAAGGGGAATTATTAACTTTATTCTGGATAAGGTTAACTGCTCAAGACAGCCTGATGTGCAATCTGGGTTTTTTGCTAGCCTCATGATTCCTGCTCAAAGAGCAGGTGAAAGTTGTAGCTAAGAGAACTTTGGAATAACTTTATATGTTGTGTGCCAGTTTTTCCCTTTCCTGGATTGTGAAGTCCTCTACACAGTCACTCATTCCCTGGTCATCTCCTGATCAGATTACTGCAAATGTTCTCCATGAGACTATCTGAAGAATATTCAGTAGCTACAACTGGTACAAAACACAGCAGCATGGACAGTTCTGGAGGCCTCTCTGATAGCACACTTTTATGCGAGCTGTGATGTTTTCCAGTTTGCTTCTAGGTCCAATTTAAGGTGTTCATCATTACCTTTGAAGAACTTTATAGCATGGGACCAGGGTTGTCTCACCCATTGGAACTAGCCAACCCCATTCATTCCAGCAGAAAGGACTTACATTGGTTCCCATCTGCCAAAGAATTTTGGATGGTGGGGCCCAGGAAAAGCGTCTTTTATGCTGTGGCCTCCACTCACTATTTTGAATTCTGTACTGATCAGGAATGGGCCAATTTACCGCAGCCAACTTGCTGCGGCCAACTCACCATGGCCAACTCACCATGGAACAACTCACCACAGCCAACATGCCACAGGACAATTCACTGCGAGACACTTTAACAGTTCTATTTAATTATCTACAATACATAAAAATTATTTACATTTTTGCCATTCACATCTCATTCTGCTCCACCTTTTGCATCCTTTCTTTAATGATTCTATTCCAGCATCTTTGACAATAGTATAACTCTTGTCCCCCAAGCAAGTTGTCCTATGGCAAGATGATTGTGGTGAGTTAGCCATGGTGAGTTGGCCATGGCAACTTGGCAACGGTGAATTGTCATAGACCCGTACTGATCAGGAAATTGAACCTGACTACCTATAATACCCATTCCAATTCTGTGAGTTTGTTACACCAACATTTTGCTGTTCTACTCTCTCTCTCTCTCTTTTTTACATCTGTCATATTAGTTGCCTGTCTTTTTCCGCTTCAATATACCTGCTTCTTTGTTTCTAAAATCCAGAGTGGCATTGTGGAAGAAACATTTTCCTTTCCAAAATTACCTCTGCCAGTTCTTTAGATCCTATGTTCTATTTTCTGAGATATTCATAATAAAGGAGATAGTTGGTAGGAAATTTATCAAAATCTGCAACCATTTTTCAATCTGACCCATTAGCAAACTCTGATATGATGTCACTCATAGAATCACTGAGTTTGAAAGGTCATATTATCAAATGACACATTTACACAGCATTTTAAGAGAATATATTATTTAAATATTTATTAATACACATGTTGAAGAAGAAATAATTGTTGTAGCAATTGGAATATAGATAACAATTGATTAGCGACCAAATGGCAAAGAACTATGCTAATAAAAACACGTCAAAGTTACATTTATCACATGATTGTATATGCATTTATGCTCTTTTATTATCAGTGTTTCCATTAGTTTACATAGATATGTAACCATCCAAGAGTTAAAGCATACATCAAATGCCCAATAAATTGCAAACTATTATTTTCTTGTTTGCAGTTTCCAAGTAAGGATTATGATAGCCTCTATAAGAAACAGAATGCCAAACCATCAAGAGGAAACTTGGGCAAATGTTAGGGTTTAGGGTAATATGGTTTTGCATTACCCCCTCTCAGTAAAAAAGAAAATATTCCTAAAACCGAATTCTACTTTAGCGATTTAACATCTTGGGAACAATTTTGGCACAACTCTCATTTTGATGGAACAATATTCTTCTGGCTTAAGAACATGCTGCCTGCCTTTAGCATTACTCTTTCTATTTAGCCAAATAAGCTGCTCACAAATGTGGACAGGTATATATTTTGTGAGTGCAAATTAGCTCTCCTAATACACAAGCATATTTCTAATATTAACTTCACTGACCATGAAAAATGACCAGTGGCTAGTCTGCTCACATTAGCATATCTTCACACACAAAAAAGACTTAGGGGATGCACTAATTTTTCCTCCAATCATGGCTTAAGAAATAAGAGAGGTATTTTGCAGTGTAGAACAATTAGACAAGACGCTTATAACCAAGGCCTACAAACGTAACATTGTGTAACAACAATCAGCAGCATGTGAACAGGGAGGAAACTTGGAAGGTTGTAAAACCAGGGTAGTAACATTATATTAGCTTCTATACATTTACTTCAGCTCATATGAGAGGGGAGGGGTTGTGTACAGATCATAGCTGGCATATCCTCAATTCTGAATGGATCAGTGGCAATGTTTTTGCTAACTGATAATATCTTACAGACATGAGAATTTGAAATGTGTTGGATGGATGAATGGAAGGAAGGTCTGGATTTTAATCTGTACCACTACCAGTTGGAAAGGACCTTGGAGGTCTTCTAGTCTAACACCCTGCTCAAGCATGAGAACGTATACCATTCCAGACAAATGGCTGTCCAATCTCTTCTTAAAAACTTCCAATAACAGAGCTCCCACAACTTCTGATTAAACAGCCTTTCCCCTGATTAATTGTTCTCACTGTCAGGAAATTTCTCATTAGTCCCAATGGTTACTTCTTGTCCTGTCCTCAGGAACCTTACTCTGGCAGCCTCTTAAATATCAATTCACCCTTAGTATTCCAAGTCTGTCCTTACCAGAGCAGTATAAAGTACTGCTTCACATGATGTTGCTACTATTCCTCTGTTGATGCAACCTAGGATTGCATTGATTTTATTCTACAGTTATTCTATTTATTCTACAATTGTGCATTTGGTTTTCTTGCCTATGTGTAAAACCTTATTTTTCTCACCCCTGAATTGCATTTATTGGATAGTCTGTTCAAGTCTTATTATTCAAGTCTGTGAAGGTCCTCCTGGATCTTGATTCTATCTTCTAAAGTATTGGCTATTTTCTCCAGCTTGGTAATGTCTGCAATGTTAATGAGTTCCCCTTCTATCCCCTCATCTAAATGGTTTATGAAGATTTTGAAAAGTTTTGGCCTAAGAGAGAACCTTGGCGTTCCCCAATAAATGCTTCCCTCCATATAGTTATATTTCCATCAAGGAAATATTGAGTGTGGGTGGTCAGCCAATTATGAATCCATCTGGTGGTGATGCTGTCTTCCCATTTTTTTTTATCTTGCCAAAAGGTTCATTGTGGTCTACTTTGTCAAATGACTTACTTAAATCCAAGTACACAATGTCCATAACATTTTGCCAATTAGTTGCCCTGTAAATGTATAGCTGCCTCAATTGCAGACTGGGTATTTTTGAGATGTTTGGCTGGCATGGAAGTCAAAGTAATGGATCACTGGACACTTCAAGTATTTAATTAATGTATGGTCGAAACAGAGAATGTTAATTACTGATACCTGTGGGAGGCATCTAGCTTATGTTTCCGCTTCTCTGACTTACCGCACCATTCATAGAACATTTTGTTCAGAAGCATTAACCTAATAAGCCAAATTATATGTTGGCTGATGCAGGTTGAAGAGCTTTGATGATAAAGCCTACAGGATAAAACAAATTATGGACAAATAATACATTTGATAAAGTTGTCTCTTGCATACAAGAATGGGATGCCTATTTCCGTAGCAGCTTTGAGTATTTCCCATTATTTGCTTGTATTTGTATGTTACCCATCCTTTTAACTTTGCTACCCACACTTCCTGATAAAAAATTGTGGGTAGTAGATTCCAGATTGGCAAAAAAAAAGTCTCATGCTGCCTTTGACTGGATTTTAAGTTAAGTGTCAGCTCCTGTGGGCTGCCAGCCTGGAGCTGTCATTCAGGCTGGGCACACAACGCGGAGAGAGACTGGCTTACATTGAATGGTTCCCAGATCCTTGCAGCTCTGTGAGGTTGAATCCCAATCGCCATTAAATGGCACAGAGACCGAAGAACACTTGGGGGGTGCACATGCACGGGCTTCCCACAGCTGAGAGGCAAGGAACAGAAACACAAGCCAGGATTGCCGATTGGTTCACTTGGAATCACGTGGGTGAAGCACGCAAGGATTTAAGGTGGTGGGGTGCACTTAACACTCAGCTTTGACAATAACTTGCCCTCAATTACAAGTGTTCATCAGTCTGTACTGGAGAAGCACTAAAGGTACTTTTCAAACCAAGCCTGTGTTTCAAGAGTCTTTTGGTTTTTTCCAGAACCTGACATTAAGCTTGAGACAGGGAAGATACAACCTGCTGGAAATATTATTGTTCTATGAAAGATAGGACATACACATAGAGACCTTTATCATTTAATAACTATGATATATGCAAGATCCCATATCTTGTCCTTGAAAATGTAGGAATGCCTTCTGCTTTTTGAAGAAAAAGTTAAATCAAAAGCTTTTTATTTTATACAAAAAAATTTGAATGGTCAGAAAACAAGGCCAAAACAATTCTGAGGTTTCAGAACTAATTTCATTGGTTTTAACTTCCATTTAGGCACCAGGTAGGAATATACATTATTTATTAAAGAGGAACACACACACACACACACACACAGAGGGAGAGAAAGAACAGATAATTATGGGAGAGAGTTAAGATAAAGAAACATTTGTTCTAAAGCATTTCAATCTTTTCTATCATGCAAGACCTGGAGCATGCTGTTTTGATGGGGAAAATGTAACAACGATAGGGAAGCAGTGGGACAAAGAGAATGAAATGCTGCTAGCATTTATTGAAACAGGAACATCAATCATCTGAAGAGCTTTGATGTTGTCAGAGCTCTTGCTTGTCTGTTTGATAAGCTGGAAGAACAGACAACTTCTTCAGCCCTTGCTCTGAAGAACAGAAATCAATTTCTTAATAGCTCAGATATATTAAAAAATAATAAAAATTCAAGCAGACTTACACCATTAATAATCATTCTTTGCCATTTGCTGTATAAGAATTAGGGATAAAAATAAGGAGGGGAGTATTTCTGAACTGTTTCTGAAATATTCTATGTTGCAGTTGGTTTATACCTCCAGAATGATTGCAGAATAGAATAAAATTAAAACAGGACAAAAGTCAAATCATGATTTTTTTAAAAATTCAAAATTCAGATAACTTGTTATGAAAAACTACACTTAATGCTGCCTAAGGATGTTAAAATCCTACGATTTGTTTTAATTAATGCAAATTGAATATTTGGGTTTTAAACATGCTGGTTTTGAGTAGCAGTGTTACATTTGATGGATTCAGTCGATATGCTTACCAATGGTCAAATGATTCGATTATTCTGGCACCTTGTGCATAAAACAAATTCTGTAGTTCGGGTATGTTGATAGGATGTGTACAACACTGCATTGGCTTAAAAGATAGTGTATTAGATATTCTAGTTTGCATAGTCTGATCACACTTGAGAAAAATTTGATTTTGCTTGTGTCATACTGGCCAAAATGTTTGAAGCAATAGTCTCCTTATTTTTAACACGAAATGCTGCAGGTAGCAAGGTATAACCCAAAGCTTGTAACCTGATCTATGTTACACAAAAGTCAACACAGACTAAAATTATCCAGGAGTTCAGTTTATTGATGGAGTAACTTTGAAGTATGTGGCTTTGAATGTAACAGGATTTTATCCCTCCCTCTCTCCCTCTCTCTGTGTGTCTCTCACTCACTCACACATACACACACACACACACACACACAGTAATATTAAAATTATTTGTCTCTCTGTATATACAATATGTATATGTGTATGTGTGTGCAAATGTGTTTGCATGTATATGTATGTGTATATATATATATATAAACTGCCAAAAAACAAATATATATATACATATATACATACATACATACATACCATACATGCATGCATGCATTTTATCCCCCCTTCTCTCCCTCTCTCTGTGTCTCTCACTCACTCACTCACTCACACATACACACACACACACACAGAAATATTAAAATTATTTGTCTCTCTGTATATACAATATGTATATGTGTATATGTGTTTGCATGTATATGTATGTGTATACATACATACATACATACATACATACATACATACATGCATGCATACATGCATACATGCATACATGCATGCATGCATGCATGCATACATGCATACATGCATATGTTGATTTGTGTACTTTGGGAGAATTTTTAGTGCAAAAGCTAACGTAGAGAGTCTTTGACTTCTGACCACAATTGAACCCAAAATTTATGTTGCTGAGAGAGAAATTTGTTAAGTGAATTTTACCTCATTCATGACCTTTCTTGCCACCGCTCTTAAGTGAATCACTGTAGTTGTTAAATTAGTTGTTAAGTGAATCCCATTAACTTTGTCAGTAAAGGGGATCACATGACCCCCCAAAAAACACTGCAACCATCATAAATATGAGCCAGTTGCCAAGCATCCAAAATTTGTTCAAGTCACCATGGGGATGCTGTAATGGTGCTATAAGTATGAAAAATGGTCATGTCACTTTTTCAGTGCTGTTGTAACTTTGAATGGTCACTAAATGAACTGTTGTGAGTCAAGGACTATCTGTAGAGGCTGGTATGGCAGGTAAAATCAAAATAAGTTGAATGTATTGGGAATGGTGTCTGTAAGTACTTGTGTGGAAAAAAAATAAAAAGTCATAGAATCAAGAATGTGTGTTAAATGAATGTCAGTTGAATGTAAAAGTAAGTGTTTAATGTGAAAATAGTACATTAAAATCGTTTAGTGACATGAATAAGTGAGGATAAAATATCAAAGCATTGTGTGAATGAAAAATGAATATTTGTGGAGATGGTTGGATGGAGTTGAGATACTCAAAATTGGAACGGTTAGAAGTTTAAAGGACAAAAACCAATCTATGAATGTGATGGAAGAAAGAATAGAAATTTGTGAAGAGGTGTACTGAAAGGCATGGTTATATAACAATGTTTTGTTTATCTCACAGCTTTTATTTCTTTCTTTTATTTTTGTTAATGAATTCTGCATGACATTGCTTACTCTGGAAAGAACTAGCACAATGGGTATGTAGATAATTGTCAGCATTGTTTCTTACACAACCAAGGTTATTTATTTATTTTTACCGTCATAAAATTAGTTTTTGATGAAACATACTCATTACTGACAACTGACATGTTAATAATATGAATAGTCATAAGAAACTCATCTATTCTGGTAACATTACATGAGGGTTCATCAATAATTTTCATTTCATTTCTCAAGAGCTGTTTTCTTTCATCCAGTAAGAATTCTGAGGTATATATTTCTTTTTAACTGAGAAGCAACCTTTGGGAAAAATTGAGTTGTATAGTCAATTCTTGTAATCAGTGCCTGGAGTTTCTCTAGGAATTACAAGCTCTATATTCTGTGGGTCCCAAATAGGGATTTATAGAACCCCTCTGAGAAAGTTAGCTAGTATTAGCAGAACATATTTTTGTATTTTCCATTAAGCTATGCTGACTTTTCACCAAGGTGGAAACCTCCAAATGCACCTTGAAAATTTGTGGTGTGAAATTATCTTATCACTCAGAAACATACGTAAACAGAAAGTAAGAGGGAGAAAAAATACTCTCCATAGACCCCAAGCCCATTACCATAATATCAGATATTGATTCATGCTGTATTTGCCAAAAAGTGTGTTAAACTTCTAAATTGCCTCTTTCTCCCTTCCCATATTTGTAGATTGCTATCCACATCTCATAAATTATCATGTTGTTCATTGTAAATATATTGTTTAGATGAAAAAATTATAGGGCTAATTGTGAAAATATTTTTTACAGATTTGGGATTTTTTCCAGCATATTCTTTGGCCTGTTTATGGCCAGAATTTGAGTAGAGATTATTATTTCTAAAAGAACAAATGCATCCAATAATATAATTACATCTACCTAATTGCACTAGAGCCAGATTTTTATTATTATTATTCAAACAATTTTAGTACATTTAAAAATTTCATTTTACTGGGGCATAGATTTCCAGATTAATTTCTTATATTTAGAGATTCAGCATTCATAGATTTCCCTCCTTCTAACTCACTTTTGTAAGTGAAGAAATGATCTGGAATATTGATGAAGAAATCATACAAATACTATAAATAAAACTAAACAATATTAATTAATGTGTGTGATGTATGTTATCATATCCTTTTCCCATGAAGTTATCTCCCTTATACTGGCAACAGTGTATTGCTGGCTAATATTATAGTTTAATTTTAGACAGTGTAGATTGAGTTTCTTGCCATGTATTTAAGATGCCAACTGGATCTTCTCTTGCTTCTATAAGATACCTTTTAGGAATTATCTATATTTTATAAGATATTTTTGATAGTAGATTTTACCATTTTAAATATGTCACCATAGTGGTAAATTGAGGTAAATAATTTTGCAGCTTTTAAATTGCTTTGGAACAGATTTTCAGGAGTTTGGTGACAGAAGATTCCATTCAATGTTTCTGACAACAATATCTCTAAAAATGTTGCAATTTCTTTTTTCACATATGAATAAACATGGAGATAAAGGTTGAGGAGTGTGATAGGTCTTAGCTATCTACATGAAAAGCTTACCAGGTTTTATGGCCACTGAGCTTTATCAAATTTGCAAACTGACAACCTGTGAGTGTTGTTTTACTGCTCTTAATACATATGACTCTTCAACTATAATTTGTTTGTCAGTTTTGCTTAGAAGAAAAAATGAAACAAGAAGGAGAAATGCAGATGTATTCTGCTGCTTTAAAAAAATCCTCTTTACTTTTTGTTTTGTGTTCATCTTCCTTTTTCTTGATTTGTACATATATATGCATATGAATAACAATATAACAGACTTGGAGGTCTTCTAGTCCAACTTTCTGATCAGGCAGGAGTTCCTATACCATTCTGGACAAATGTCTGTCCAATCTCTTCTTGAAAAACTCCAGTGATGGAGCACTCACAACTTCTGAAGGCAAACTGTTTCACTTGTTATTTGTTCTGACTGTCAGGAAATTTCTACTTCAAATTAGTTCTAGGTTGGTTCTCTTCTTGATTAGTTTCCATCCATTGCTTCTTGTCCTGCCTTTTGGTACTTTGGAGAATAGGTTGACCCTCTGTTCTTTGTGGTAGCCTGTCAAATACCAGAATACTTAATCCTTCTTTTCACTAGATATACCAATACTCGCAACTGTTCTTCATATGTTTCAACCTCCAACCCCCTGATCATCTTTGTTATTCTTCTCTGAAACTCTTTCCAGAGTCGCAACATCTTTTTTATATCATGGTTACTAAAACTGGTTGCAATATTCCATGTGTGATCTTACAAAGGCATTATAACGTGGTACTAACACTTCATTATATTCTTTTGTTAATGCAGTCTAGGACTTCATTGGCATTTTGAGTTGCTGCAACACACTGCTGGCTCATATTTAAGTGATTGTCCACCAGGACTCCAAGATCTTGTCTTTCAATGTTTTTGCCTTATTTGTAGTTTATGTCACATCTCTATGTCACATCTCTTTTAGAAGCTTTTCCTAATGTTTCCGTTCTCTCTTTTATTCCCTACTTCTCCCAGATAAAAGAAACTTATTTAAAAACCTCTTTTTTATTTCTGCTACTTGTCTTTCTCTGTGTGCTCTTCTCTGACTGAGATTTTTTTCACTGCATGAGTGAATTTGAGACATTGTGCTTGCTGAAATACTATTGTGAATACTGCAGACAAAATATTTATATCATGTTTAATATATAGTAGGCAATAGCAATAACAAGGTTTTTCAGATTCAAATGGCTCAAGCAATACATTAACCACACCAAGAAACAAATTGTCTGAAGATGGTGGACCCTTTGATCTTTTTTTTCAAGCTGTTTTTTAACATTTTTATTTTTGAGTTGGAATAAGATACAGTTTCTATTGGTTCACAATTTCTGGTACAAAACATCTCTGTAGCCCTCTGTGTTAATAATTTGTACGTGACTTTATTATCTTTTCCCAACAAAAACTATCTTTACGTCCAAAATATTAAGAAGGAATATTAAACATATCTAGCTAAAACTGACCTCTAATATCCATGCTAAATTGGATTTGGGATTAGTTATACAGACCTAATGGATATAATTCTTATTAAATAATCAGTTTTAATTAACATTTTAATATATGCTTTAGATTTGTGTCTTTCCACAAACTCTAAAAAAAATTACATTACTTCCATTCTATTTAATGGGGAAAGAACATGGCTAAGTAAGGGAACAGACATTTTAATTCTAATTTTATTAAAAATCGCAATTGAAAATAAACAAACGAATGCAGACTAACAATTAAAAGAATTAAAATAAAGAATTAAGAGTGAAAAAAGTAATCATTTCAATCCTAATCAGCAAAAGTCAATTAAGGGTTACTAGAGATAATAACAACATATCTATTTTCACCTTGATCAAATAAACCAACTTTATATACTTTCCTTCTCATCTTGATGTCTCATCCCTTCAAATAAAGACCTGGATTTTTTTTTTTTTATATTTCTTTCCTTCTCACAATATTCTTCAAAATGTTAACGAGACCCTTTTGTAAATCTGATATAGGAAAATTATTCAGGTCACTCTCTCTTCTTTTTTTTGTATATTCCTTTTAATTATTAAGGCATCAGCCAATTTCAATGACCAGTGTAGTAGGTTTTTCCATACTATTTTTGTACCCTTCATTTTTAAAACCCCTTTCAGATCAGTCTCAGTCTTGTTTAGCAAAATGTTTTCATTTCATCTTTTAAACACAGTGTATCTATAGAGGCAGACATAGTTAAAATTCACATCTGGATTGATTGTTCAAAAATATCCCTCAATATGTCCAATGTTAAGGTATTTTACTCCATTCTGTAGTAGCAAGACAAATTTAAATGTCACACTCTAATTGTAATATTTATTTCCTTCTGGTTCCTTCTAGTTCCAACATTCAAAGTTCCATTATAGAATTTAAAAAAAAAAGAAGTCCAAACAAAACCTTTTTCTCAGGGAAGGATTCTTACAATTAATTCATACAATTCAATACAATTTGCTGTATTCAAAAAGTAAAAACACAAATTTGTATTCTATAAAATTTGTTGATCCAAAGATTCCAAGTAGTTGAAAACCAATTAAGATGCAATTTCTAAAATTGAAGAACTTTCATGAAACTTTGGTCTGAAATATTGTCCTTGTGAAAGTTGGGGATGATTTTTTAAATTGTAATATGCATAATATCCATGTGCTTTTATATTAACACAATAATATAATTTTCATTTTATTCTAATAATTAATGTTGCTATTTTTATTGCTTCAATATGAATATATGTGGTTACAATCATTATTTCATGATCATTCCTATCTATTTTCTGGAAGTCCGTCAAGATCTGGATATGTTATAAGGGCTGGAAGTCCCAGGGAACCAGTGAGATCTTCATGTGGCTCCATTATTGCTCTGAACATCTAATCTTCTGCACGTCTTATGATTTTTTATTTTTCTAAATAATAATGTTTTTGATATGTTTATTACTTTATATCTTCTTGTAAGTGGCCAGGGTCACTTTTTGTGAGATGGGTAGACATATAAATTTTATATAACTACCTTTATCAATCTATCTATCTCTATGTCTGTCTATCACATATAAATACAAACAAAATATTTTTACTATGGATTTCAGACATTTTCCTTGTTTCCCCATGGATTAATATTGATATTTTATTTTCATTATTCCTGCTCAAAGAGAAACTCTGAATTATATTTCCTCACTCTGTTACTGGTTTTCACAACAGTGCTATCCTTCAATTCTTTTTGAAATTTCCAAAATTTCCAGCAAGTATATCTGATCTACACTGATTTAATCAGTGTCATTTTTTTTCTTGTCATCAGAAGTTAACTTTATTTGTGGTTTCCATCTTCCAAATTAACTGAGATCTTATTGCCTAGTTATGCAGGGCATTTTCCTTCAAATGCTACATGCTACCTTCTATAAAAGAAGACATCAGATGCATAATTAATGGCTTAAGATTAATGCAAAACTAATGTCATAATTTTATTTAGAAAACTGTTAGTGGATTTATTTGATCCCATGTCTTTCTTGAGCAAAATAGAGGCAAATGATTGTTTCCTTTTGTCAGGAAATCCCATAGAAAATAACTAGGGCTTCTAACAATTAGCCTAACAATTTAGCCAGGAGATTGACTAAATTTGTTACAGGGAAAGGAAAGGAAAAATATGTTAAAATGGTGGTGACCTATTAGAACTTGAATCTCATACAATCAGTATTCACATCATGGGAGGCTGCAAAATCTAAGACATCTCCATCTACTTCTTAGTTAGAGTCAAGCCAGATTTTATTACTTCACTTTAGTTATGCCAGACTAGCAAATGTGACCTGAGTTCTTCCTTCAAAGTTCTTCAAGAGGAGATAACATAATGCTGTTTCATTATGGATTTAGATGAAAAAGAACTTTCTAGGAGTCTTCAGCCATTTTACTTCTAGTTTATCTTTCAGGTGTTTATTAATAGCTTTGTCCTAGTCACGAATACTGACATCTGCAGTTTTTATTTTGCCATCTATTATTAACACCTTACCTTGACACTCAATTATTCTCTAGGGATTTATCTATGTTCAGCAATATATTCTATTTTATCCTGAGATGGTTGAATCAATTTATTTTTTAGTCAGGGCCTCTTTCCCATCTATTCATTTATAAAACCATATTATTATAATGGTTTACTACTAACGTGATTTAGAAAACTGTACAAAAAATTTATGTGATACAGGTTTATAAATAATGTGTCTCAAAAATGCATTCATAAATGTATTTTCTTCTAAAATAAACATTTATAAACCTATCTTCACTGACCTGTAAACTCTGTTGGAATACCAAGAGGGTGAATAATCCTTTTATTTTGCCTGCCAATGTGTTTAGTACCTGTTCGTATCAGAATTAATATCCATAAAACTCTGAAGCACCCAGGTGGTATCTTTTAGATATTTACTGAGTCTACATATCATTCTAAAGGCTAATTTTCAAACCCCCTTTGAAAATTCTTTTAGTAAGATACCTTGGTAACCTTTTTGCAGTGGTATGTTCTCTTAATTTCAACTGTATGTCATCTCTAAACTGCTGCAGAGACAGGCTGAAGTTGCCTTTAATTGTTCCATTACTATAATAATGTTTCCTTCCCTTCTCAAAACAACTCTTGTTGCATGAACATTTCACAGTATTTTAATGGCACAATCGTGGCAGAGGTCCACTTAGCTCCAGTTGGTTGCCTGCTGTGCACATACCTCTTTTCTATTATGTCCTATAGCTCAGTGGTGAGCTTCAAATTTTTTTACTACCGGTTCTGTGGGTATGGCTTGGTGGGCGTGGTGTGGCTTGGTGGGTGTAGCAGGGGAAGGTTACTGCAAGATCTCCATTCCCACCCCACTCCAGGGAAAGGTTACTGAAGATCAGCTGGGACTCCAGGGGGCAGAGAATAGATGGGGGCAGGGCCCGTCAGAGGTGGTACTTACCTGTTCTCCGAACTACTCAAAATTTCTGGTACCAGTTCTCCAGAACTGGTAAGAACCTGCTGAAACCCACCTCTGCTATAGCTTTTTTTGACTTAGACAGCAGGGAACTCCAGTTTGGTGTAGTGTTTAAATTACCATGCTGCAAATTGGGAGATTCTGAGTTCTAGTCCCACCTTCAGCATAAAGCTAGCTGAATGACCTTGGTTCAGTCTTTCTCTCTAGTTCTAGTAAAGAGCAATAGAGTGAGGAAAGTACATGTTAAAATATTTTATTTATTTATTTATTTATTAAATTTTTATACCGCCCTTCTCTCGAGAGACTCAGGGCGGTGTACAGCCAGC
>JANHFT010003016.1:239939-255977 GCA_032467955.1 Pseudoxenodon macrops | reverse complement strand
AGGACGCTGGCAGCAACCTGTATCAACCATTAGCACCAGTCAATGTATTTGTGATGCATTTTTGAATGTTCAGTTGATTGAGTTTCATGTTCAATGAATAAAAGAAATAATAATAATATTCCTTTTTAAGGCTGCCCCATTTTAGCCACCAAAATGAAAAGATCACACCATTTGACTTTGTTCAGTAACAGAAGCTTCTGTGAATGCATAGCCCATGCGTAGACGCCATCCACATTTAGACAGATCCAGCAAACAATGTGATACTTTGTCAAGATGGAGCAGGCACTTCATCATGCTGAGCAAAGTGATATGCAGCTGTGCATTGAAGTGTCTGACAATCTGTACCTCCATATCAAAGCAAGAACAAAATTTAATACAAATTCTGCAAAAATATAAACTGCTAATTTTTTATGTGTGCCTTAGCTGTTCTGCTTCATGTCCATATTTTCTACTTTAAAAAAAAAATTTGCTCTGTTTTTTAATTCCTTCATCATTTTTTTACTCTGCATGGGGAGGATGGCTCCCCGTCAAACTATCTCTGGATCTGCAGAGCTAATTTCAAAACAGGGAGAGAGTTTTAATGGAAGACTTTCTGCTCTAAGTCTCTCTGCTGCATACTGTCTACTGACTTCCACACAGTAGAAAAGTTATTTGGAACAGTGGATAATTCACTATAGGACAACTATTTTTTTAATAATTGAATAATTGAACCCATAGGACACATTTCCTTTTCTAAAATATTCTCCTCTTGTTTAAATCAACGGGGGGAAATGTGATATTTAGTATTAATGAATTTACAGTGAGTGGATTAATGCCCTCGGTAACAACAATCAGTCTGACAATGAAAAGCAATATGTATCTATTATCAATTATGACATGTTGGAAGGATGATTCTAAAGGTCAATTTTCCTGTGCCACAGCTTGGTTGTTATCTCACCACTTGAAATTGCTTCTTTCAGTTACTGAACACGGTCAAAGTCTATGCGTCCCTGTTTGCCATTTCTATAAATAATTCTGCCTATCTGCCTATTCTGTAAGTCTGGATTCAGCAAGAAACATGATATCCTTCAATCTTTCTGTTAGGCAGCACAGGAAGAAAATGCCAAGCACCCCCATCCTTTCTTTCAATTTAGTTTGTTTGATTCAGCATAGGGATGACAGTAATTCTGACCTTAATTTGCAAGGAGAGCACAAAGATGATTAGAAGACAAGAGACTAAAAGGAACAATGTAGAAATAAAGACAATGAGACGAAATCCCCAAGCTACAAAATATGAAAAAGGGAAATACTATAAAGCATTGTTTTGGAAAATAAATGAATAAAATAAGTCTTAAAGAGTCAAGTCTACTGCTTAGTAGTCCACCGGGAGTCGGCCACGGTGAATGCAAAGCACATCCTACACCATTTTCTTTAGAATTCTTTAGATGTTGTTAATTTTACCTTGGACAAGTTGTTGGTTCTAGATTAGTATGTTGTATGAACTCAGCCTTCTGTGGTTTATCTACTAAATTGATAAAACTGAAGTGAGCTACCTTGGCTTGGAAAGATTTAGAGCAGACATCATTGGATACAAGATGGGCAGCAAATACATTTCTAAATAAACAAATAAATAGAACGTAATTCTCCAAGGCCACAGGTAAGCATAAACCTAGCATTTCCACCCATTTCTCCTTGATAAAAACTTTCTCACCATTTACAGGCAGAAGATACATGAAAACTGTGGACGTTGCCTATAGTAGGCTTAACATAGTTTAAAATAAACAACTCTCTCAAACTAACCACCAATCATAGTAAGGAAAGGCAAGGAAAGAAGTAGCATCATCCAATTTGCAACACTTCTCCAGCAAATCATAACTTTAAGCTCCCCAAAATGTTGTCTTTACATGCGTTATTGCATCACTCGAAAGTCCCATTTGAAACTAGCAACCAATTTCACTTTTTATAATACCAAGATGAATAGATGCTGTATGACTCATTTTAGTACACCAGAAAATATATTGTCTCAAATGTGTTTCACCAGCCCAAAAATGATTTAGATAGTCTGGGGGGAAAAATGTTTACATAGAAGCCACTTTTCACTGTAGCTGCTACAATAATACACTGAATTGCTAAAATTAGCAGCAGGTCACTTAGATTGATACCATTTGGATAAGGTTATTGCAGCAAAATCAGTGAGGGTTTCATCCCTCATGTTTTTGGATGTAATATTTCCCACAGCTGGTATTGTGCCAGCATTTGGAAGACAAATACTGGGTGGAATGTTTGTTTGGTTCAACTGTATAATGTATGAATTATACTAACCTCGTTGTGAACAGTTCCGATCTCATGTTCTGCCATGGTTTATTCTGCCATGGTTTATTCTGGCATGGTTTAAGGAGGACAGTTGTGAAGCACTTATGAGTCATATGAAAATGGTTCAGGTTTCAAATAAAAAGACCTGATGAAACAAATGGCAAGCAAGAAATAAAGTAGAGTTTGAAGCTGGAGAAAATAAAGACTTGGTTCATGACAAGTTTGAGCCCAACAGGGACTTGATGCAAGATCAAAATATGTATCTTTTAAAGACAATATTTAACTGGTTCACAAGAAATGTTCAATTGTTAAAATATGCAAATCAAGCCTATCAGCAATAAGATAGAGAATTTTGACCTCATTTGCAGGTGGATAATTGGGAAGAAAGACATTATTTAGAACCATAGAATGGAAATGGTTATTTGATACATCTATTTTATCTGGAGGCTTTTTCAGAATGACAAAACATGTCTTGTGATGTCAGAACAGATGCTCTGCCCATTATGCATATGTGTCACCATGTATGGTATAAGTAGCAATAGCACTTAGACTTATATACTGCTTCACAGTACTTTACAGCCCTCTCTAAGCAGTTCACAATGTCAGCATATTGACCCCAACAATCTGAGTCCTCATTTTACCGACCTTGGAAGGATGGAAGGCTGAGTCAACCTTGAGCCTGGTGAGAATCAAACTGCCAAATTGCAGGCAGCCAGCAGTCAGCAGAAGTAGCCTACAGTACTACATTCTAACCACTGTGTCAACCATGGCTCTAATGGTGGAGTTTGTGTTGCAACATTGCAAAACATGTTTGAGCATTTTGTCCTTCTTGTCCTCCCTATAAATGTCTATGGGTCATTTAGGCCATAAAATGCTGCCTCCTACTTAATGCAATAATTTAAATCAAAGCACCCATGAAACATGGCCTTTGAATAAAAATATCAAGTAAAAGGAGCCTACAGCCTTCATGGGTAATTGATTGCACTATTAAATATTCTTATTACGAAGGTTTCTGTCACCATCTTCATCAGTTGGAGACTGTTTTCCATTATTCTGTATCCTGCACTTTGGAGTAATAGTGAACACACCTTGATTCCCCACCACCACATGAGATATCTTTTCAAGGTATTTGAAGAGTGATATTATAGTTCACTTTAGTCTTATCTTCTCAAGGCTGAACATCAGGATATGAAGCATTTTGGATTCTAAAGCAAACAGTTGCATTGGGGCTTGCTTGCTTGTTTTCCTTGCTACAGAGTATCTGATGCTACAGATCAGATGCTCTGAAATATATTCTTCCCTTTGAATGAAACACTACACAATCCTATGACCTCCAGCTCTTTTAGTCTAACTTCAGGTTCTCTAAATCTTTGAAGTGTGGTGTCCAAATTGGATACCGTATGGTTTGGAAGTTGGATCTAACCAAAACAAAATAATGTCAAATAATTATTGTCTATGGTTTGAAAATTACATTTTGTTATAATATTTCACTTATGAGGGACTCTTCCATTATTTTGCTCCTTGTTCTGCAAAACCCTAAGTAGATTTTCATACATGGAAAATATACAAAATTATGCTCTCTTCAACTTCAAAGCAAACTCAAAGAAATCCTGCACATATTTGCTCAACACAGCATATGTTTACTATATAATGAGTATCCAGATTGTTGGGGGTAATATGCTGACTCTGTAAACCACTTAGAGAGGGCTGTAAAATCACTATGAAGCGGTATAGAAGTCTAAGTGCTATTGCTATAATTCATTGGACTGATTTTTTTCATCATTATGGTCGATGGCAATGTCAGAATTGGGTTTGGGGCAAAAGTCCTATTTAGGAGAATGACCAGGACCACTTCTCTAAATAGCTTTTTAACCATGTAAAAAGAAACTAGAAACATTAAATCCAGAATTTAATTTTCTTTAGCAACATCTGTTAAATCTGTTAAAATGATTTAGGGACATGCATAAGCACACCAGTGTGCCTCCCTGTCTTAATGTTCCCTTTTATTCATATTCATTTCATGTATTCAAATCTTATATATATCTAATACGTGATTGACAAAATAAATAAATAAATAAAATAAAATAAATAAATAAATCTGAGACAATATGCTTTCTCTGGATGGCCATAGCTTTTCCAACAACCCAGGATAAAGAGGAACAAAAGAGAAACTATTGAAAAAGTTTGGAGATCTGACAGGATGCAGGGAGTGAATATCAAAGGGAGGCAAACAATGAATAGTGGACTGTACCATTTGCTTGTCACATAGCAGAATAATGGAGTTTACTAACCTATCCTCAGAGAATGGATGGAGATGTGGAGTTCTCAAAAGCTAGCAAATAAAAAAAGATCCTTATCATTTATCCTTAACATAACAAAATGAGGTGTTTATCCTGGTTGCACTATTTTTTCTAATGTGGTCTCAACTGACCATTTTAAATTTAAATGTAGCCCACTTCCAAGGACAAAAAATACACAATTATATTCAAACTGTAGTATTATAAAAAGGATCATGAGACATAGAAGAAGATATAGTCAAGAGATCTTTGTGCATATCATGCCAGTGGTGCCTGCATTTAGGTATGAGATGAAGTCTCAAATAGTAGATTTCTGGTAACTTGTGTATGTATGTATTCATCTCTCTCTCTCTTTCTCTCTCTCTCTCTATCTCTGGTTGTGTTTGTGTTTGTGTGTGTAGACAGAGAAAGAGAGAGAGAGAAAAGAAAGAAAGAAAGAAAGAAAGAAAGAAAGAAAGAAAGAGAGCCTAGGATAAATTCAAGCCACACCTCAGTTATATAACTTAAAATGACAGATGACAAGCTTTCAAAGGAAACAATGCTTTGTAGTTTATTTATTTCTCATACTGTGAGCTGTAAATTCACCTATTTATGGAACCACATTTTTTCTCTATTGTTAAGCTCTATAGGTGGTCTTCTATTATCAAATTGGATGTCACAATTCTGTCAGTTTGATGTTAGGTTGTTGCTGGCATGAACTGACTTTCATTTTATTTTAATTTACTTTTTGCTTCAAGAAAAGATGAAACTGGAGTTTTGTGTGTGTGTGTGTGTGTGTGTGTACATATGCATGTGCTGATGGATAAACAGCTGCTGAATGTTTGACAATATAGGCCTTTACTTCTTTCTTGTGTTCCATATTAAAAGTTGTCTGCTAACATCAATGGAACAATAGAATTGGTCAGCCAATAAACAAGTTATTAATAATAGTTTATTTAATTAAACTGTATAGTTTATCATTATAGCGATGAACCATTTTATTGAATGATATTTGGTGGAAATGTAGGTAAACATACCAGGACTTAAAACAGGCTGAAAATAAAAATTGCGAGGTCATTTCTTTAGAAGTAATTGGCAGCTTGTTTCAACATTTTCTAATATTTCTGAGTGGTGAAATTAGCAATAGCACTTGTATATAGCAATAGAGTCTTCTGTTTTGGTGAACACTAACCATTTCATTTTTAAAATTACATTAAGCGTATAATAGGATTTATACTGTAAATTGTGTATGATTCCTCCTAAAAAAATACAAGAGCCAATCTTTTCAGTAATCATGGTTTAGGCCAAGGATGTCGAACCTATGGCACACGTACCACAGGTGGCACGTGGAGCCATTTCTGAGGGCACACAAGGTGTTGCCCTGTCAGCTACAGTGCGCTTGCGGGTGCTGGCCAGCTAATTTTCAGCCTTGATTTTTGGTCATTTTTCACCTTCTGGAGGCTTCAGGAGTTTTCAGGGAAGCCTTGATTTTTGGTCATTTTTCACCTTCTGGAGGCTTCAGAAGTTTTCAGGGAAGCCACCGGAGGGTAAAAAAATGAACCAATGGGCAAAATGGAAGTCTGTTCCCGGACTTCCGGTTTACCCATAGGGCCATTTTTCACCCTCTGGAGGCTTCAGGGAAACCTCCTGAAGCCTCTGGAAGCGAAAAACAACCCAATGTGTGTGCAGGGGTGGGGCACATGCACATGTGCAGTGTGCGTGTGTGTGTTGTATGTTGATATGCCTGTGCGCGCTAGCGCGCACGCTGCCATTTTTGGCACTCAAGAAGAAAAAGGTTAGCCATCGCTGGTTTAGGCACTCTTGAATGGCAATGAATTATGGAAATCTTATGAGTTTCATGTTGAAATAAGAAAAGACTGAATTGATGATTTCCAGATTTAGGGATTAAAAAGAGCCAAAGAGATGAGGGAAAGAATAAAATAATAATCACTTTACAGAAAGAGTGGAAGAGGTAACTATGTGTTTTTTTTCTCTTTTCATTATTTTCCCCCCTTTTTCTTACTTTCTAGTTATTGTTGTTTTGTATACTTGTACAATTGTATTTTTTTAATGTCACGTAGTATGGAATTGAAATGCTCAGGCTATACTCCCTAGACTTGGAAATGTAAGGCACATGCTGGAACTTCCTAAGGAATTATCTAAGGCCAGCAGATTGTATAAGTGCCAGAAATGTATGAATCATGACAGCTGAGGTAAATGAACTTCTGGGTTAGAAGCAATAAATATCTGCATATAAGGTACTAAATGACACAGATTATGAGCAGTCTCACCTTCTTTATGACTTCTGCTAGGAAAAAGATGCTAAGATAAATAGGTGTTTTGGTCTGATATAGCAAAAAAGTTATACTATATTCTTTTGAATGCTGTTGATAAAATCAACTCCCATCAACTTTATTGAAAATAATTTGATGCTGTGGAAACTGCATTTTAAATCAAATTTTATGAATGTTATCAAGATTATGAATATTCCATTACTCCTATTTCCTATATAATTCAAGACAGGGGAGCAGGAAGCAAGAGAATATCAACAGCTTTCTTTGTTTCTTTCCTAGTCTAATATCTTTTGCTTTGTGGATTTGCATACACATCATCTTTGCAAGCTACTCTGATTAACATATATAAACATAAAAATCTTGTGGGTTTTTGATCAATGTAATTTTATATTCTGGCAATAATTTATGTCTATATATCTATGTGAAATAAATATATTTAGTGTATTCTGTATAACATATCAGATTGCTATTATATTTTAAATACACAATTGAAACCATAACACATTAATAAAGTAATTTTATATACTTTTCTTAATGTTTCAACAGCAGCAGATTAGGGCTAGGGTTGTATTTGCGAAGGACACAATTCACAGATTTGTATTTCAGTTGTCCTTTAAAAATCTGTTTTGAATTGGCTCAGTTACAGTTATTTTATAATTTTGCTTCATTGATCCATATGGATGTTTTATTTATATCTTTGTATTTATCTATCTCGTCTTACTTGGTTACAAGGTTCGTAGTCTTCTTTGCTGTATGTCATATACATATAAGAGTGAATAGACAGTTCCACAAGAGACATTAGCTGAAATATCTTCTGTGCTTTGCCTAAATGAGCTATGTATTATAACAGGACTGCTGGAGTAACATTTTTGATGAACCATGGCAGAACAAAATGTTGATGAAATTCATCTATATTTCATCAACACCACCAGTTTATTGGGAAAGCAATTCCCAATTTCATTTGTAACTAAAGATCTGCACAATATCACAGTAGTAAAATGAAATGTACATAATTGCCAGAATAAGCCATAACTTGATGTTTGTTTGTTCATTTATTATATTTATGTGTCATCCATCTCATCAGAGATGATTCTCGGTGGCTTACAAACTTGAAAATTAGTACACATAGTAATGAAAATAAATAATAATAATAGATACCATTAACAGACAAAGAGGGGAATGTGAAGCACACAGGGAGAGGTGTAGTTATTTTTTCTAATCAAATAGCCATCTCCCAAATAGTGCACCCCTGTTGGGGCGCCAGACCAACCGGACAAACCAGATCTTTAGGCCCTTACAGAAGGTCAAAAGGTGGGTGAGGGTCATCTTAGGGGGCATGTTCCAAAGGGCAGGAGCCACGTCAGAAAAGTCTTTCCTCCTAGAGCCCATCAGCTGAATTCTTTTGACTGATAGGGGCTGCAGCATGCTTTTCTACTAGCATGGGTGGGGTGGGCCAATCATATTGAGGTGAGACAGTTTTTAAGATAACCTGGATCTCTGCCATGAAGGTCTTTAAAGGTGATAACTTAAATTGTAAACCAACACTCAATGAATCTTGTGGAACAGGGGTTAACATGGCTCACCCTAGGAGCTCCAAAATTGCCTGTGCTGTTGCATTCCACTCTAGTTGTAGGTTCTCAATAGTCTTCAAGGGTAGAGCATATTGCAATAGTCCAGGCCTAAGATGACCAGAGCTTCAGTGATTGAGCGCAGAGATTCCTGATCCAAGAAAGGACTAACATGGAGTTGTGCAGAGGCTGCCCTAGCCAAGTCTGCCACTACTCTTCGAACTTTTGGATCATGAACCTCCAGGTATCCAAAGTCATTCAATCTTGCCAGGATTCAGTTGAAGCATATTGTCCCCTATCCAGATCCCCATAGCTTCCAGGCACCACAAGAAGGCAGCAACAATATCATATGGGATTCTCTTGGACAGGCTCTGATCTGTCTAAAACTCAACATAGAGGAGGAATTCTAGGCATCTAGAGTCTCCTATCTATTGTCTCCTAATGCCACAAATAAAATAGTATTTAGAACTGATTAGGTGTTGTGTTTGTGTGTGTGTATGCATAAATATACAGTATGTATGTATTTTCCTTCATCAAAATGTATACCTTCTAAAATGTTTTAAATCTAATTCATATTATTTATATGACTAGCAAAAAATGCTGCCTACAGCACAGGTATAACTAAGTTTGATAGCCTACTTTATATCTTCTCTATTATATTAAAATGTTGTATGAAATCTTTGACAAAAGCAATGATTAGAGCTTTGGGGGGGAAATTGGAATATAAGAGACTATGTGGTGTAAAGGGAAGAAGGGGGGAAATGTATTAAATCTGAATGAACATTAGAATCCATAAACATTAGAATTGATAAATGCATGCATGGAAGCTATAGGTTTGTTATGAATTTAAACATAAGGATAATTCAATTAAGTAAACTATAATTTATCTCTGTCTGATGTTTGGAACAATGCCATTATTGATCTTCCATAAATGGGAAAAATAGTGATAGGGAATGCAAAACTATAGGGGAATTATTTTAAGTTTGTTTTATAATTTTTATCAAAATGATAAAGCAGGAATTTTTATCAAAATGATATGAGAGATAGCAAAAAAAACAAAATCCGGGAAGAGTTTTTGCTGAACAAAGACGGTGAAGACTTCTCCTCTACAGTGCATAGCTATGGTACACTTTTCACTTCTCATTCTAGAAGCTTCTTCAGCTCTCAGCTTCTTGGATAGGAAGCAAAACATTTTTCAAAGAAAAACAAAAGAAAACAATGAAGTCCAGTTGCCCTTTCTCCCTTTGGGACAATCATGACCTGGATAATTGACAATGTCCATAGGCAGAGTTTTGCAGAGTGGTGATGTTTTATTTGTGATTTTTCCCATGTTCCATCACCACTTTCCAAGAAAATTGTCAAGATACAGAATTCTGCCTGTTGAAGAACTGATTCTTTCCAGTGCATTGAGAATTGTAGGATTGAGAACTGTGAAGTGTCACAAGCAACTTGCCTTATTATGATTTTTCTCTAATTGTATATATCACCAAAATCCCACATGATACATAATAATGTGTTTACCCCTTCCATTGAAAAGGGCAGAATTTAGTCAGACTGCCACAACTGCCATCTCATATTTTTCACTCCCCAGTATGGATATTATTGCCATGATTATATACAGAATACCAATCTATTTAATCAGCTACCTCTTGCTTCTGAAAAGCATTTTGGTGGCCCAAGTAAGAGCTTTGTATTCTTTGTAATATTATTTTTTTCCCTCAATATTCAATATCCTATTTGAGGGAATATTATTCAAGTGTGTATTTCTTCACTATTAATTTTTACAATATGTCAGAATATTGGAAACTTACTCTTTTCTTCCTTTACATTCCCTTGCCTGATGTTAAAAATCTTGGATGTTAAGTTTATGCATTCCACTAATACTGATTTATTTTTTTCCACATCAGCCAGCTAAAATGATGACAGTCCAGAAGTATGATCCCCTCGCTTTTCAGTGTTCTTGTTGCTTTAATTCTATGCTAATCCAGCAGAGAGAATTTAACACATATTTGTTTTTAATTTGATTGTTATTTTTTGTTTGATTTTGATTCCAGGAGAATGTTCTTATTGGTCTATGCATGCATAGTATGTATGTTCTGACATCTTTTCCTTTTAATGCAAATTGGAGATTCAATCTATCTATGGGTGACCTTGTAATGGAGGGCAGCACAACATTATAAATGGAATATTTGGCTGTTTGCCATGTGTACAGCAAGGGCAGAAACCTAATCCTCCTTCAGTGCTCCATTCTCCTTTACAATGTTTCCAGAGTTGTCAAATATCACTAAATAAATAAACCACATGTCATTTCTGGGCTGTATGCTGCATTGAGTACCAACTGCCAAAAATATAGAATTCAGAGAGGAAAGAAAGAAAGAAAGATGTTGCACTTCTTCCATTTGTATTAATATATTGAAAGATTGTTTTCAAGCCAGAACTTGTCCATGGCTTCTTGGGAATAGATAGATTCTGTATACCTGAAATATACAATGTTTGAGTGTGTTTGTCATTTGGGTAAGTTATTTTGAAATACTTGTATCTTGCTTTTCAGTTTGAAATAAATATTAGTGTCTAATCAAAAGGTCATAGCTGTACAAAAACAAGTTTAAATGCTATACTCATAAAAAACAAGGAAAGCATAAGAGAACTAAAGATGTTTGGTGAATTTGATTAAAGGATGTTCACAAAATAACATTGCATCATGTCCATGTGACATGGTACCATCTGTAATATTATAGGCTTTGTGATTGAGTTCTAAGCTTATGCAGCAGTAAAAAGAGAGAAAGATAAGAAAGCAACATTATTTTTATTTGATGCCCACTTGCTATATTTTATGCAAAATTGTTTGTAGCTAATTTGACTTTATCAGTATGGCAGGAACAGTTATGTGGATAGATGGAAGGAAGGAAGGAAGGAAGGAAAGAAGGCAGGCAGGCAGGAAGGCATGTTAGCATTAAAACTAGAAAGTACAGGGTTCACATTAAAGCTTGTTTTTTTTTTAAATTAAATTTATAAGCTGCCTTTCCCACTGTCCTGAGTAACTCTGGATAGTTGAAATCTGTTCCAAATATGTTTGCTTGGAAACAATTTGAAATACTATAAGGATGAATGTTCAACAACAGCAATGCGGTTAAAGCTAGAATTTGGGACTTCTGCATGAGCTGGAAACCAATAAGGACCACATTCAGTCTTTTGAAATTGTGAGAATTCAGTTTCCATAACAACATGCCTTTACTCTTTTCTTCATGTTCTGATGTCATCTATTCATATCACTTTTCAAACCTTTGGTGCTCCGCCAACTAATGTTTTGATGTAAGTTTGAGTTGCTTTTGTTTTTCCAGAAAGATGAGTAATTGGATTACCTAGTTAGATAATCCTTGTGGAGAGGAACATCAATATTTGATAACTAGATTTGTTATTTTTCCAATTAAAAAGATGGAATGGGAAAAGAGGAGCTTTAAACAATTGTAGTTGCACCAATCATGATCATGCATTCATTGGACAAGCAAGTCAAGAGAAAATTCAAACAATATAAATATATTTGTATCTTTGCTTGCTGCTCTGTTACAGGATCAGTATTTCATATGGAATAACAATTTGTCTTGTGCATCTTGACCACACCTATTTTACAGAGAAGAGATTATGTTACTTTAATGCACCTTAATATTGTTCAGTTTAACTGTAATATATTGCACAGCTGAGAGATTTTTTATGAGGCTATGCATTCTAGTAGATTGCTGTTGTATTTTTTCTCCTTCTCACACCAGCTCAAATTAGTGATAGGATAACTATTGCATATGCCCAAAACTAGAAAATTAGTACTCTAATTTGTGGTATCAGTAGTCATGGAACAGACATTGCAAACTATTACAAATTTTGTAGCAAACACCATTAGAGCAGAAACCAAAGCATTGGGAACAATATAAACTAACTCGTCTGTTTTGGGTGAGGCTCTCAGTGGATAGTGCCATCATATAGTATTGATTGTTTTTCACTCTTGTGATCATTCATGTAAAGCATACACAGCTTTCTGGAATTGAATTGAATGGTATGAAAGCTATGGGAAATGAATGTATAAATATTTTTATACAATTAACATGTTTTCTGATTCCTGTATTGTGTATACATCAGCTCACCCAAACCATAAATCACCTTTGTTCATGTTTAATATTTTGCATTTAACATTCCAAATAAGTCTGGTCAGGGAGACAATTTTCTACAATAAGTTTGTTATTATTCTGCACAAGTAATACCTCACTATGGTCCAAAGAAGGTCATAAGTGTCTTAGAAAATAATGTGAATGTTAGAATAAAAGTAAAAGTAATACAAATAAAATAAAACAATGCCAACTTCCAAATGTATAGTAGGAATATTCCCCCTATGAGCTCTAATAAAATAAAATACTAATAAAATAAAATAATAAATATGTTATTTATTAAATAATAATAAATAATTAAATAATAATTAAATAAAGCAATACTAATTATATAATTATAAATAATAAAATAAAATACTTGACAAAGTAGACTACAATCTACTTCTTCGTAAGCTAGAAAAAAAATGGGATAGATAGTTTCACCACCAGATGGATTTGCAACTGGCTGACAAACCATACTCAACGAGTAGTCCTTAATGGATCTAAGTCTATATGGAGAGAAGTAAGCAGTGGGGTACCCAGAGGTGAGTTCCTACCAGTTTGGACTGGTTCTATAGAGTAGGTAATAAGCCGCTGGTGATGTCACTGAATCGTTTCTGGTCCGTGGACGCTGCCATCTTTTTTTGGGATTTTTTTTGTGAATTTTTTTTTTAATTTTTATGGTGTTTTTTTTGTTCTGCACATGCACAGGAGACGAGTTTTTGGCACTGTGCATGTGTCGCCATCTTGTTTTTGGCCTTTAAAAAAAATGTATTTTTTTGCATTACACATGTGCGCGGGTGCAAAGCACGTGCACGCCCACAAGGCATGGCCACACGGTGCTGAGGAAGCGAACCATCGTTGAGGTAAGTTAGAACCCACCCCTGGGGGTACCACAGGGTTCCATCTGAGGCCAGTACTCTTCAATATCTTCATAAATGTCTTTATAAGTACTCATATAAACTGGGTGAAACCAGGCTTAATAATAGTGACTGTGAGAGAGATCTTGGGGTCTTAGTGGATAATCAGATAAATATGAGCCAGCAGTGTGCAGCAGCCAAAAAGCCAATGCAATCCTAAATTGCATTAACAGAGGTATACAATCAAGATCAAGTTATGTACTAATACCACTCTATAAAGCCCTAGTTAGACCACACCTAGAGTACTGCATCCAGTTTTGGTCACCATACTATAAAAAAGATGTTGAGACTCTGGAAAAAGTGGACTGCCATTTGTCAGAAATGGTTAGGATCTCCTGCTTGAGCATGGCGTTAGACTAGATGACCTATAAGGTCCCTTCCAACTCTGTTAATCTGTTAATACCACTTCTATAAATCTAGGCTGATGGTTTGTCCATCTTTCTATCTGTCAGATCTTTCAGGAATTGAAGATCTCCATAAATGATTTAGATCGGGATTCTCGAGCTCATCTTCTAAAGTGTTGGCTATTCATCCCAGCTTGGTGTCATCTGCAAATTTTATGACTTTCCCTTCTAATCCCCTCTTTTAGCCCTGATATCTGGAAAAGAGTTATGACCTGATGAATGGAAGGAACTTTACATTCTTTCTAAGCTCACTGTTTAGACTTCCTAAAATGCATTTTTGGTCACTTACCCATATTTATGTCACTAGATTTTATTTAATTTCTATTAAAAAAAATAAGTGAAAAATAAATACAGAACAAATGAGAAAACTACAACAAGCAAGGAGAAAGCAAAAAGTTCAAGAAAAGAAAAGTTAAAAAAATAGAAAGAAAAGAAAAATAATACAAACTAGTGGTTTTCAATATTCTTCACAGCAATTATAAGTAGAATTATATTTTAATCTCTGTCCCTAAAGTTACATCATTAGTACTATTCTTTCCCTATTCTATCCTGTCTAGTCATCCTAACCATAAACTACATGTTTTTGCTTTTATTTTTACACAAAAAGTACTTAAGATGTTTCCAATCATCAATAAATGAAGATACTATACTTTCTTTAATCAAACAAGTCAATTTATTTATCTCAGCAAGACTTGTCAATATGGCTAACTATTCCTTCATAGTGGATAGTGTCAAATCTGTATGCTAGCATCTGTGGCAATCAAGTCAGTATTCTTTTTATAAGGCCTGAAGCCCTGGTGGCACAGTGATTAGAATGTAGTATTGCAGGCAAAATCTGCCCACAGACTGTAGTTCGATCCTTGCAGGCTCAAGATTGACTCAGTCTTCCATCTTACCAAGATCAATAAAATGAGAAGCCAAACTATTGAGGGTAATATGCTGACATTGTAAACTACCCAGAGAATGCTGTCTAAGAGCTATTACTATTGCTATAAGGATGTGCTGTGCACAATACATTAGCTCCTTTCTTCTGTTAAGTCTAATAATTCCCTCAAAATGAATAACATTCTTTAGATAGAGTGATACTCTTTCACTTAATCACATTCTAGCCAAAGATTATGCATGTCCTTGCTTTCCCTTGCTAAAGTCAAAGATACCACGAATGAACTCATCTATTTGGGCTTTCCCAAAAGTTAAAGTGTGAATAGACGGGGGAGGCTTCAAAGTGATGGAGAGGTATAAAATAAAAAAGAACAAGCCTACTCTTTCTGCCACTTCAGGTAATAAAATAATATTCAAAACACTGCTGAGAACAAATTATGAAGCAGTTCTCAGGCACTTTAGGAACAAGGTAGAGAAACAAACCTCATTCATATGGAAGGGAATGTTTGGGAAATGGCAAGGCAAAACTTCTCATGTTCCTCCCTTTGCTATGCTTTTCACTTTTGCAAGCTCTGAACAGGAAAGAAAGACTTAAGGCAAGAAGCATGCATGAAGCTACCAATAGAATAATAATTTTAACTCTGAAATAAATGACACCTGTGGGTAATAGGCCTAAAATTGCTGGGTTTCTTGGTAACAGTATATAATTATAACTTGCATAGGTTCTGTAGGGCAACGGTGCAATTATCACCCTTATTTCTAACTTTCAATAAAAGTGTTAGCGCAGTGTTACTTGTGATTCAGTAGCAGGGGACAAGGAACATATTGGAATGATAATAGCAATAGTTATTATATATGCTTTTATAAACTTTCCACATAAAGTACTTATTTTCTTTCTCTCGCCTTCCCGATTGGGCAAATCCAAAAATGCACAATGTTGTGTGATTACATCCACAGAGCTACCATGCCTTAGCACCTCAGCCAGGCTGCGATAGAGGTTTTTTTTCCCTCCCATACGTTCCAATGAGTGATGAGTGATAGGGCTGTATTATACCAGCAGGTATGTTATCGTGTGATACTATACAATTTCTCAGTAATTAAGGCTTATTGAATGATATTGTCTCTCTACAATCACACGGAGGTCTCTTTGTGTTGCTGCACAGTAACATGATGATTACTGGGCAAAGGGTGCAGGAGTCAAAAAGAGGGCCGTGAAAATATTTACTGACCCCTCGCATCCTGGACATAGATTGTTTCAACTCCTAC
>JANHFT010003016.1:154345-167125 GCA_032467955.1 Pseudoxenodon macrops | reverse complement strand
ACATAAAAAGACAAGATACATTTGTCAAGAATGATAAGGTGCAACACATAATGATAGTCATAGGATACAAATAAGCAATCAGGAAACAATATATGTATATTGTATATCAGGAATATTTGTACATTAGGAAACAATACACATTTCTGTAGAGAAATAGAGAAAAACTAGGCAATACAGAACCAGCATTTGAGAAGTGACTAGGCAAGGTCTAACTGTACAAGAATGAATAGATGAAAAATGTTCATTTGACAAATTTATTTAGGAATACATTACATCACAGAGGAATGGTTTAATGATAAAATACCTTCTGTATATCCAAAAGGTCTTGAATCCTTGGCTCTTACCATTAAGATTGAAAAACCATCCTGTCTAAAGTATGAAATAAATATTGTCACATTGGCTTGTCTTAGCATATGGCAGTTTTCCATGTTCCAGAAAAAGTGGGTCTGAAGGGTAAGGAGAAAAGGGCAGCAATTTGATCTCAGATTTATATGGCAAGAAAATGAAATACTCCCTTTCTGAACACCTTCCAAATGTGTAGAATTCAGTTTTCAGAATTTTCAGCAATGAGAATACTTTGAGGTAATTTAAAAAGCTGAAATTCATACACCTGAAAGAGAAGAAAGCTCAAGTAGGAAATCAGAACTGGAGCTGTGCAATTGCACAACTTTGCACAATGGACCAAAAAGATTGATTTGGCACTTGAAAATATATATTCCTCTAAATGCTGAAATTTGACTAAAAGCTATATTTAGCAATGTTCCTTGTACCTGAAAGAGGTGTGTGACATCTGTGATAGATATGGAACAGGAAAACCTTTCCTCAACATCAGCAAGTAATGAGGAAAATGTCTACTAAATTTCCCCCTGCTTTGTTAGATTTATAGCCCAGAAACACTGTCAGGAAATTGGTGAAGAAAAAAAACCCGGTGAAGGCAGGAGACAAATATGCAGGACCATAGAATTGGTGGAACAAGAGTAGATATGCATTAATAGGTAATTTATTTACATTATTTATATATTAATATAATATATAAATAATAAACAATCTTAATGCCAATTAATTAATCATTACTTATAGTTGCTACTACAAACTGCAGTAGCATGTGACCACTCCAGCCAACCTTACCTAATCTTGGAAGCTAAAATTAGTAATGTGATATGGATGGATGGTCGCCAGCAAATTCAAGAAAGATTGAAAAGTCAAAAAAAGCTTCCTGAAGGGAGCGATAGCCAACTTTCTCCTGTCATCCCAATCATCAGGAGTAGCTTTTGACTTTAGAAAGTCTTTAGCTGATTTCTACTCTGCCCACAAGCATGTCTTGTGATGAAGTGCCTCTGCTATTGTTCCAGAGAAGGGAACGTTTCAGAGTTGTAGAGCCAATTAGTTTCCAAGGTGATTGTGTTTCTTACTTTCCTTCCTTGAAATATGAATATGTTGTTTTAGTCTTTACTTCCTGTCACAGCATGATGGGATTCTTTTTGAACTGGAGGACTACTGCGTGCTTGCATACTCACTCCAACTTGTACCACAGGGTTATTATAGGGAAAGAAGAGCATCGTGCATACCAACCGATTTACAGAAACAAATGAAGCTGGAACACAAATCTAATAAATAGTAGGTTCGCTTCCCATCTCAAAATAGATAATGGTCATGTACACCCTCCTACCAGAAAGCAATTATTTTAATACATTTTGTATTGTCACAGAAAAACTTGTCAGAGTTGCCAAGGTCTATATCTTTCAAATTTATCTATGATAAATTCAGCTAGTTAACTAATTTCTTAGGTCTGGTTAGTAAGTTATATTAAACAGATTAGAACTCTTTTTATCTATAAATAGGATTGATTACATGTGGAATGTGGAATGAGATTGCTTTAACTTTAAGAATATTTTGATTTCCAAACTACATCTGGATTTATCTAATGCAGCAGTGCAAATTGCTTCAAGATCAGAAGGGGCATCGTAATCCAATTATTTATCACAGCATTGTCAGATATTTGTATTTTAGTAAATGCAAAATTTACTATTCTTCAGGGGGGGAAATCTGCAACCCCCTCATTTCAATTTTTCCCCCTCCCATGATGTCTGTGATTCCTAGCTTTCTTGACTATTACTACACAATACAATAGACTCAAGCCAAAAGAACCATCTTGGGAGGAGTAATTACAGCTAAGTGTTTTCATTGCCAAACTGTTAATAGTGGGTTTTCTGTGAAGATAAATGATGCCCTAGGTTTGACCTTAGCATACTGGACAGCATCAATTAAAGATCTGATTTCCTTTTAATTCCATAACCATTTAATTCCAGGAAGTGTTTCAATGTCTCCTTGTCTTTTGCAACTCCTATTGTCTTCCTGGCCAGGGTCTGCCATTTTGTTTGATGAAATGCTCTGTTGCACAGCAGGGAGCTCAGACATTGCTCAGTGTAGGGCAGCGATAATTCAGCTCAGCTCATCCCTGTTAAAATGTCAGGTTTAGCAGGGGTATCTGTGAGTATGTGCATGTGCATACAAAAAAATCACACATTCTTTGATTTAACACAATGCCAGTATTTTGTTTGGTTTCAATACATCTATAAAGCAAGCTTTTGTTTTCTTTTGTTTTGTTTATCTGTTGATATTTTCTGCCCCTTTAGCTTATTTTGTCACAGTGCTACTATTGCTGTTAAAATTGTTTTTATAATGAAACACAGTAGTCCTTGAAATACTCTGCCATCCATGCTTTTAAATCAGAACTAAATGGTTTCCATCTGTCTTAGCATCATCTGGTATTGGCGAAACGGTTTCCTTGTTGTTATTTAATGACTTTTTTTGTGTATTAATTAAAATGAAAGAAAAAAGCAGCAGAAGAAGGGTATTTATTCATACATAAAGACAAGAATCTTGACTTTGCTCCCTGTTGGTAGGGAAATAGGAAACAAAACATCCAAACTTCCCATGTGATGATAGCATGAGAATGCTTTCTTGTGGCATATGGTTAAGGTTAAGCAGCTTGGTTTCCCATGAGCATCACTGCTCGGATGGCAGCAGCAAATAAAATAAAAAAAATCAGTATTGGAGTAAAGGCTATTTTTAGAAACTTTTAAAAATACACATTAAATTATCATTGAACAATTCTGTACATATTACCAATAAGAACTTAAGGGTTTTAAGAAGCATAAACTTTGTGGAAGAATTAATCTATCTGCCAACATTCCAGAATGAAAAGTAAAGACATCATAATTCAACATACCTTAATACAACATGCGAACACTTTTTCCTATCTCCCTTCCTATCTTTCCTCCCCAAGTATATGTCCTAGCCTTGAGTGAATTGTTTTTGTGTAGGTAAGAATACTGTAGCAAGATTGCAAAAATCTGGTAATCACTAGATGACCCCCAAAAAATTGGCTTTATGAATCTTTTTCCTACCATCTAGTGGCCACATGTAATTTTGCAGACCAGGCTTGGTAGCAGTGTTCCTCACCCTCAACAACTTTAAGATGTGTGAAGTTCAATTCCCAGAATTTCACAACAGGAATGCATTTTGCTTCTTTTTTCTCATCTGTCCTCTTTGGAAGAAAGAGATATCAATTTAGATGAAGGAGGAAGTGACGATTTTGATAAATACAGAATTCCAAGAGCTGAGTATGCAATTTCAGAAAATACAGTATAGTGTTCTAATGTCACGAGAAATACAATATCAAAAAACAGACAAGTGCACACACATGTAGACATATAACTGGCAGGAAACATGCACCTTCATCAGAAACTAAAACCACAAACCCTGGCCTTGTGTGACTGAAAAAGCTTAGAAAGCAAGCCCAGAGAAGGAGTCAGTCAATTGTCAAGGATGATGACCAACAGTTTTGGGATAGCCTTTTGTTTAATTTTTAAAAATAATAGCAATAGCAATAGCACTTAGACTTATATACCACTTCATAGTGCTTTTATAGCCCTCTCTAAGTGGTTTTACAGAGTCAGCTTATTGTCCCCAACAATCTGGGTCCTCATTTTACCAACCTCGGAAGGATGGAAGACTGAGTCAACCTTGAGGCAGTGAGATTTGAACTGTCGAACTGCAGTTAGCAGTCAGCTGAAGTAGCCTGCAGTGCTGCACTCTAACCACTGAGCCACCTCGACTCTAATAAAAACAAACTTAATGGAGCCTTAAATAAATGCATTTGAGTTTCTGCAACCCAAAAGAAAAAAGTGGAAGAATCCATATTATATAAACAATTAGATGCAATGGATTCTTGTATATTCCATATTTGAAAAAATCAGCAACAAGCAGATTACAGCACATATTACAGCCCCGAGGAAGAAGAGAGAGCGCTCATAAAATTTTGCCTTATTGTTTGATCTCCTGTCTATTTCTCAAGCCTTTTCTCCTATTCTCACCCCCATCTTTGCTTACGTTCCTAGAATCACATACTGGACATTGGGATAAGTATTTACATTCTGGAAACCTGTTTTCTATAATAAGTACTTTTTGTAGGCACAGAAGCTAGGTTTTCTTTTGCATATAAATTTTAGAACTTTTAACAAGTGCTATTCTGCCTACCTAAAAATTAGAGCAAAGCAAGTAATAATCTTAAATTCAATTGTTTATTTTTTATTATTTTAAAAAACAGTGTGCTACTCTTCCAAGTATTTATTTTCCTTCACATCCTGCATCATTATATTTCTGCACAACATACATTAGCATTTCCTAACCATGTAACAGTCATGCTGCTGGGAAACTCTGAGAGTTGAAGTCCATGCATCTTAAAGTTGCTGAGATTGAGAAATACTGATATAGTTCTAACCAAGCATGACATCCCACAATGATTTTTTAATGCTTATTTCATTATGTTTACCCTGGGGTAGAAAATCATCTACAGCTCAACTTTAGGATAGATGTTTAGGGTTATAATTCAATTTTGATATGGCTAAAGTTGAAATGAATAGTCCACTTTGCAGAAAAGAAAATGAGTTTCATGTACTTTCCCTCTACATAGTGCTTGGAAATAATCAGGAGGGTCAATTGTAAAAGCATTTTACTTTGTTTCTTAGTCAGGACTTAATGTCATACTACAGTGCTTTTTTTTATTTAGGTAAGCATTTATAAGATTGTAGTTTTGAACACTTTTATCTAACCAATACGGGACAATTTGAGCTTCTATGGAAAGTCTGAATAAGTAACACAGGTAGGCCTTGTTTAGCAATCACAACTGGGATTGCTCAGATCACTCAGTCATTAAGGAAAGCAATTGCTAAATGAAACATCACAATTTTATGATTTCACCTTTACTTTGCTTTACAGATCTTCAAAAGTTGTAAATGTGAGGACTGGTTGCAAAAGTGCAATTTTATAATAATGACAGGAAATTGCTAAACAGGTATTACCTATACTTGCCCAGTGCAGTCCAATCCTTTAAATGCATAGACAGAATCGAGTACAATTGGTTTTATTTCCAAGTAAAAGGACAGCAGGATTGCATCTGTTTTATAAACAGAATTAAACAATGAATAAGAATAAATCGGCGCTAATCCATAAATTATATTAAAGCAGCTTCTAAAAACAAATGTTTTTAAAGATTCCTCACCTGTTCCATCCTGTCTTCTAATAAATAAACCAAATACAATCAATGCATAATATTGTATTTGAATTTTGGCTCCAACAACAGGGAAAAGATAAACTCAACGTAGATTTGGGGAGGGAGGGGAGGGAACAAAGGGCTGGTTTTTTTTCCAAAGCAATGTTAACATGCATTAATCCAATACCTGAATCAGCAAAAAAGTATGTCAACATAAATTATGATGCCTCTATAGCTCAGCTGTAATCTGCCTCATTAATGAGGCTGGTGAGTGGTCTGTCCTTAAAGTTTTGATAAAGAATAAATTGTGGGAAATAATTTATGGGTCCCGTCTTGGTTTCTCCTTCCACTGAGCATCACCTGCTGGCAAGAAAAACAACTACAAATCTCTCTTCTTAATTTCTAATGCAGTGGGACAAATGAGTACTAGAAATAAAGGGTTTATCCACCTTTCAGTACTGTCAAATATTAGACCATCAGCAATCCTTGCTATGTACTTGTAATAAGTATTTTTGGAGGACTGTTAAACCAGTGTCCAAAATGAATTTTGGCAAAACTGGTCAAAAATATACAGGCAGGCCCAGGAAGAACATCTTTTCACTTCGGTCTGTGCCTTCACTATGCACCATTGAACTGGCCACAGAGTAAAGTCACTTTAGGGCATGGCTTTAAGGTCTTTCAGAAGAGCAGTAGACCTACTAGTAAATAGCCTGTGCATATTTATCTACATTGTGGGAACTTATTACAAGAATAAATAGCATCCTGGTAGGCTTTAAATACAACTTGAAAATTTCCTTTCTTGCTGTTGAAGCAGAGACATACACTGATAGAATTCAGAAGTTATTTACCCTGAAAAGAATGTGTATGTGTAATTGAACATGTAATTGAATTTTTTGTGTTTTGCTTCAAATAAGTAATGATGCTGACAGCGAGCGACCGAAGCTTTCTAATCATACCTCATGGTCTGCAGCTTCTTCCCACTTAGCCCTATGGCCCTTCTCCATACCTAGTCAAGCTACCAATCATGGAGGCAAGGCATGGGAGAATGTGGGTGATAATCAAAACGTTATAGCATTAAATAGTAATAAACAGCAGCATTCAGAAGTACACAATATCAAATATGAAATACAGCACAAAATGATATTTCTCCCACTATACCAAAGTAGTACAAGTGAAAACTAGAACCTTAGTAGAAAATCTGTAGTATTTTAATTGGTGACAGCACCAAGAAGGCAGGACCAGCTTTCTTTCCTGGTTTAAATTGAACTCATGTGCAGCATACAAGTAGTATTCCCCCAAATACTAGTCTTTTTTGTTTGTATTTGTTTGTGTTTAACCAGAGATTTCATGCAATTTTTAATATGTGTTAAATCTGGTTCTAAAAAATTAGGTCTAATATACATAGATTTATGTATATAAGGAGACAACATAAGTCTCTCTGAACTGCTTTTCAAAACAACCAGTACCTAGTTGAATATCAGCTGAAGGTGGATCCATGGAGAACTCTATCCAGTGATCAGAAGAGGAAGGCATGTCTGAAGCAATCTAAAGAACACAAAGGAGCTGATCAGATCCCATCAGAGGTGGGTTCCTACCGGTTCTATACGACCAATAATGACTCCGCGGTGACGTCACATAGCGGGTTCCATCTCTGTGTCTCTGTGGTAGCTGCCATCTTGGATTTTGTTTCTGCACATGTGCAGAAGCTAGCTTTTTATTGCTGCGCGCATGCTTCAAGCGCGCACACGCAGCGCAAGCCTGAACAAACCAGCAGCAAAAATATTCACAATCCACCCCTGGATCCCATCCCATTTCTAATTTTCTTTTCACAAACAGCATCAATTAAGTGTCCTACTGTGTGACCTGTGGTGGAAGAAGTAAAACAGTAGTTTAAAACTGGAAAGCAGATTATCAATGATAATGTTAAAGCTGTCAATAGTGAATGGAGATGAGACAAAAGCAATAGCCTACAGCCATTGCCATTATACATGATTAGTTGTCATCCTGATGCCACAGTTAGCAAGATGAGCGCAGACAAATTAATCCTTGGAGAAGGAACTTAAATGAAATTGATTCAGTTTAGCTGCTTGGGATCCAGGATTTTTCCAGAACAGAGCTTTGCTGCTAGAATGGACCTTGAAATATATATTGGTTCTTGGAAATTGTTCTATGCAAGTTAGATATTTGATCAGTTTGTTTTAATTCCCATTTCACTTTATGATATCCATAGATCCATCTTCTTGTTTTTTCATCTTCCCACAAGCCAGTATTTCCTTCCTTAATAGGAAAGCTTATTTGAAGGATATGTTGCTCACTCTTTGCTATGTATGACCCCTCTCTCTTTCCCTATGCCTATTTTTCAAAATACCTGCAGGATATGCTGATCCTCATTTTGTTTCTGTGGAATGAACTGTCAGGAGAAATATTTCTGAATGACAAGACTGGAAGTATCTCCTTTTTTCAAAAGAAAGTTAGGCCCTTTCTGTTGAGCTGCACTAAAATTAGTAAGTGCCTTGCCATCCTCCTATCCTCACGTGTTAGCATGAGCAAAAGGTACTTTGAGAAATTCCGTTCAATGATAATTGGATATATAAAATCTTTAACTTTATTTCTGGAAACCATTCTAACAAATACATACGCATTGGCACACACATATCTCATAGCTAATCTAGTTATTGAATTAAGCCATTTTCTGCATTTATACATACTTTGACCCATAAACTGTCTAGAGGCTGGGCTCCTACAGAGTGCTAAGACCATGAATAAAGCCATTTTTAAGTCTTTAACTGGCTTGGTTCCAAATAGAACCAGAGAGTTTCCACTTTAAGTTATGAGAAGAATTCTTAGATCAGCATGAACATTAAGAATGTGGTTACTTACTTAAAGCAAGGCAAAGAAAAAAACAGTAGTCTTTCATGCACTATAGCTGTTTGGGGGAAAAAACATACATTCTTGTTAAGAAATTACCAGCAGGAAGACTATAATTCTGTCAGTCATATACCTGGGAGAAAGTTCGTATCTCATCATAATTTCATTGTTTCTCAGTAAAAATATCTTCATGAAAGCCAGGATCAATCAGAAATCTTGCTGGTATATCAGCAATTAGGAGAGGGATGTGACCTGTTAAAAAGTAGGAAGATAGGGGCTCTGAAAAATCTACAGGACAATGGACATTGTTGTAAAGAGAAAAGAAATGAGCCTTATTACCTTAGAGAAATATAGGTAATAAGAAAAGTACTAATGAGATGCTGCTGGAGATGGTCTAGTAAAGTGAACCTTCCAACAATTTTTTAATCATGACTTAAGATGATATAAGTTTAGAACAGGGGTTGGTTTTAACTTACCTTGCTGCCGGTTCTCTGCCTCCCGCGCTGCGTGGGCGTGCCTTGTGTGCGCACACTCATCTCGCGCGCACGCGCATGCACAGTAGAATAAAGCCCCGAAAAATTAAAATAAAAAAGGCTGAAAACAAGATGGCGACACATACTCAGTACCGGAAACTCAGCTTCTGCGCATGCGCAGAAGAAAAACAATCCGAAAAAAATAAGTTAAAAAAAATTCCACCCCCCAAAAAAAATAATTAAAAAAAAAGATGGCAGTGCCCATGGAGCAGAACTGGCTCCATGATGTCACAAGCGGCCTACTACCTACTCAGTAGAACTGGTCTGAACTGGGAGGAACCCACCGCTGGTTTAGAAGGCCTAGAGCAGGGGTGTCAAATTAGTGGCCTAGGGGCTGAATGAGTCATGTGCAGGCGCCATACCCACCTCAGCTCCACAGAGAAGAAAAACATCGCGAAACATCACGTGATGACAATGTGACACTACGAGTTTGACACCCATGGCCTAGAGTAATGAATTATCACTCAAAACATTCCTACATATTACCGTTATGCACAACACTTTAATCTTAAAGCACATGTGCTTGCTTTCTAGGATTAAGCTCTGTTAATCCTGTTGAAATTTAAAATGTGATTCTATTTTATTTTTAAAGTAAAATGGGAACTACAAATAAAAGCTCTTTGCAGATGATAATTGTCCATTAATACTAATTTTGCATTAATTTTGTTTTAATGACTGGATTGCTGACAGACAAAAAAAATGCAGAATAACAAGGATGATTTAAAGACAAAGTGTGTTGATTTCAGGGAATGCTTTTTAAACTTTCCCAGCATTAGCAAATGTCTAATAAATACATTACTGAAAGTACAGGAGGAGAAGTAAGCTACTAGGAGAATGCAAATTTTATATTTTCCATGCTACGTATTCTGGCTGTCCCATATTCCTCACAGTTGGAATGTGGGATGAAAGGAACCTTAAGGAATAATGAGACTGGTAGAAAAAAAAGAGAGCCAATATGCCTGCTTTGTTGGCTAAATTGAATCATTGTCCTCTTCTTTCATTCCACTTTCCAGCTCTAATACACAGACCTACAGCACCAGAACTAATACTTTTACCACACTGCATTAATCGTAATTGACTTGGTTATTTTACCCATCCTCTCATTTGCCATGACCATGCCATCTGCCTGTTGGGAATCTGCTGACTTATTTGCTAAGCAGATTCTCCTTCTGGCAGTTTTATTCCTGGGAGGAAGCTACTTCTGAATGTTGTCACACATTGAGAGTAACACATGAGGGTTTTTTAATGGCGTTTTCCAAAGCACAGGTGGAAAGATTTGTCACAGGCTCTGGGCTAATGAACTTTTATGAGAAGGAGTCATTGAGAGCTCTCACTATGTGAGGGGGACCTGCATTATAAGAAACAGAATAGGCTCAGACATGACAAGGTCTAGAACTTTCTCCAAACTGGTTGCCTTCAGATGTCTTCCACCTCCCAGAATGTAATCTATCTCTAGATCTGGGACTGTCTAACCATAATACATTACATGTGAAGGCTAATCTAAGAAATATTAAATTTGAAGTGTAATTAAGATTCAACTCTGGTAAGTAATGACACTCCCTATATCTCACTGCTACAAATCCTCCTAATGCTCTTGACATTCCTTCTTTGGGGCATTATGATATCCCAACAGTTCCAGATTCTGAGCTTAGCTGTTCTTTCCTAATTATATATTAACATCAGTGCTGTAGAGTAGATTTGTCTGAGAAACAGTGACAAACACAAAGTCACACTGTTCTAATCCTGTATTATTACCGGTAGTACAGGCTATATGCTTGTTTTGTTATCTGAGGCAAATGATCCAATAACCTCCCTCAAAACCTCACATAAAGGAATCAAATGGTTTATTTCTTCAAAAGTGATGACAATATACTGCTTTTAAGAGCAAACAACTACCATAGATGATGGCACATACAGCTCTGTTCTCTAATGTTTTTCTGCCTTTCCCTATACACTGTTCTCTGTGTGTCTCTTACTGCAATCATAACGTAACATACTTTGATTAACATATTTCTGCCTTCTGCTTTCTGGAAAAGAAAGAACAGTATTGATGAATGATGAAACAGATAAGATGAACAAATCTCATTATGTACAACCATCCAGCCCTCTGGTTTCAAAGATTTAGTTGGATGTTAATGGTGGTATTTTTCATAGTTCAGAAGAAAGCATTCCTAAAAAGAAAGCAAGAAAAAGAATGTTAAATTCTTTTTAAGGTGAAGAAGTTACTTGATTCTGAGATAGAGAGTCATGCCTCTTTGGTTCTTGGTGCAACTGAGGACAAGCAGCTTTCCAGATTCCCTGGGTACAGACGACTTTTTGTTTAATTCTGCATTTGTGCCTGTGCCAGTTCTTCAGCAGTGAGTGGAACACGCACTCTGTGGAAATTAGCCTGAATGCCAAGAGAACCCTTTGAGAATACCAACAGGATGCTGGGACATGAAGCAAAGCCACCATCATTATGCATACATCACCTGTTATAAAAGAACAGAAGGCAGAGAGTAGGGGATTGATTGTACATGAATATATACACATACATATACACTGCTCTTTTGGCTAATATTTTATACCCAGAATGACAGACATTTACTCTTGTGTAATTTCATGTCCATTTCAACATTCTTTAGATTGCTCTTTTTAGTTCTATTGAGCATAAAACATAAGCCATTGTAAGGTCCAGGGATGGACTGCTTTGCCAATGACAAACATAAAACTGGAATTTACATAGTTACAGCATAATGAACCATGCACAAACACAATAAGTAAATTCTGCAGAAGCCAAATCTGCCAAGGTCATATGCAGGGAGGGGACTAATGCTAATGCTAATTACTTGCCATTTGTTAATACATTTGTTTTGTGTCCATATAAGACTCTGGGGCAATCACATAGTCAACTGCTACAAATTTCTGGATTCTTTGAGTAGTTGTGAGGTAACTTCATAGTTCTCTTAACTCCTAACTCTAGACTCAGTGCACCCTTTTATGGTTTTCATGGGTTCATACCTATTGATTTCTTTAAAAGTGCTGCTTTGTGCAGACATTTGCGCTGAATGGATGAGGATGGACTTACATTGAAAATAAATTTATCAGCACGAGATGTAAGCAGGACTTTTATAAATATCACAGAAATCCTTTCATCAGAAAGAAAATCTTGATTTGGCTATTGAGAATCTTCGGGGACGGGGAGAGACTATGAATCCAATCTCCCTCTACCATATTCCTAAAATCCATTTAAGTTGTACAGTAGCAGATATTGGATTCAAGAAAAGGCAACAGGGATGTACTAGTAGACTTTAACTCTCATTAATTTCTGCCAGTAGTCAGTGGCAGATCAATCTCTACCAGTGGTCAAGGATTGTGAATTTGCCCAGTTCAGTTGTAAAGACTTACAAGGAATGCTCTAGAAATACTGAATTAAATCTCTTTCTGCAAGTACAATACTGTACTCTCTGGGAGATATAAAAATCTATGATAAATGAAAAGTTGTAAAACTTTTTGTCACTTGTTAGTTTAGTTTATCATAAAGGAAGGAAATTTGGTATTTTTAATTGGTTTTAAGAATCCTGGCAAAACACATGATTAGCGATGTATTGCTCAGAATTTGGATAAAAATGAAAAAGAACCACTATATAAAAATTCCGAATTGGCTATCAACTATGGAAGCAATGGCCCACCCAAATATAATAGATATGAATAAAATGGTTAGATACACAGAAATTTTAGGAAAAGGAGAACTAAAATTAGTTCAAAACTTGGAACAACAAGGAATAAACATTGATTGGTGGACATATCTTCAAATCAAAACAAGATTTAATAAGGATAGGA
>JANHFT010003016.1:130975-141029 GCA_032467955.1 Pseudoxenodon macrops | reverse complement strand
ACCGGTTGTGGTCCATGGATGCCGCCATCTTGTTTGGGGAAATTTTTTATTTTGAAAATTTTCTAGTTTTTTTCTTCTGCGCATGTGCAGAAGCCAAGTTTCTGGCACTGTGCATGTGTCGTCATCTTGTTTTCAGCCTTTTTTGGGGGGGATTTTTTGTAATATTTTTGCACTTCATATGCGCATGCGCGTGCGTGCAAAGCACACGCGTGGCCACACAGCATGGGAGGAAGCAAACCGACATTGAGATAAGTTAGAACCAACCCCTGGGTAGCACTTATTCTATACCTATGAAATTGCTTTTTCTTGCTTAAGTGTAAAATCTTAGTTTTCTCTCCAGTGAATTAAATTTTGTTTGATAGACCCCATTTTGTTGGAAAGACCCCCAGTTCTTTCAGGATCGTTCTGGATGTTAAGCCTATCTTCTAAAGTGTTGGCTATTCCCCCTACTTGATGTTGTCTGCAAATTGGATGAATTTTTCCTTATGTCCCCTCCTCTAAATCATTTATAAGGATATTGAAGAATACTGAGCCCAACAAAGAATCTAGTTTTTATTTCTGTATTTCATTTATTTATCTAAATATCCATTTTGCTGCCAGGCACATAAAAAAATTAATATTCATATTTAATGTAAATATAAATATTTATCTGAATTTACATTCTTATGATAGGATCAGTGGGAAATGTGAAAAACAACCTTAATGGAACACAATATCAGATACCTCTTATTTAAAATATCGTTCTAAAGTAATTTTGGTTCCTACTGATACTTCTTGCACATGATAATTGCTTATCAACCTTCCTTTCCATTTCTTTTTCTCTATTATTCCTTTTTTCTAGAAATATAGGGAAAATGACACAGGTCCCTTTTCTTTTTCCCTTGTCCCATCCAACCAATTTGTAGGAAATTCTTTGAGCCAGAATGTTTTAAATCAGAGGTGGGTTCCTCCTGGTTCGGACCGGTTTCCCGAGTATGTAGTAGGCCGCTGGTGACGTCACGGAGCCAGTTCTGTTGCTCCATGGGCGCTGCCATCTTTTTTGGGGATTTCTTTTTTGAAAAAAAAAATTCGGATTTTCTTCTTCTGCGCATGCACAGAAGCCGAGTATCCGGCACTGTGCATGCGTCGGCATCTTGTTTTTGGCATTTTTTTTTGGGGGGGGGGTTGAATTAAAAAAAAACATCTGGATTTTGTCTTCTTCTGCGCATGCGCAGAAGCCAAATTTCCAACACTGTGCATGCATCGCCATCTTGTTGTCGTCCTTTATTATTTTATTTTCGGAGCTTTTTTCTACTGTGCACATGCGCGAGGCCCACCCACACATTACAGGAGGCAGCGAACCACCAGCAAAGTAAATTAGAACCCACCCCTGTTTTAGATGACCTGAGAGGAATGTATTGAATATTGAATGTATTGGCAGAAAAATCCTGTTATAATTCACTTCAGTTGTGTGAGAGTAATTTAAACACTGGAGAAGAGAAATGAAATATTCACGGTTTGAGGACATTATCCAAGGTAGGCAAATGATGGGAGATTTGTGATCTTATTGCAAGGAAAAAGTTTTTTCCTGAGTACTGTACAACCATGGAAAGACTAAAGAGTGTAAACTGAGATGAGCGAAGGGAAATTAGCACATGATTAGTCAGGGCACATCAAAATATGATATTCAAGCCTTTGAGAAAAATGCTGAAAGCAGTTAAGCTGTCAAGGGGAAAAGCACTCTGCACACTTTCTATAAGAGTGGGCAGCTGTGGCATATTTTTGAGGTGAAAGAGAATTTCTCCAGAATGCTCATATCATGAATCCTAGAATTAATCATGCCAGGATACAGCAAATTACATTTAATTTCATTCCCCACCCATTTTCCTCCCAGAAATCAAGTTGAATTTGTAGGATGAATCATTGTGTAGTCAGCTGAGTCTAAAGCAACCACCAGAAAACATCTGCGAGATCCTCAAACCAACAAATATTTCTGAAAAAAGCCAAAGACTGACAATTAAGACAAAATACTTTGCTCTCTCCCAGCAACAGGTATTGGAGACATAGCAGCCTTTATTTAGAGGCGATATATATATTTCCCACAATGAGCTATTAGGATTTCCTTTGCATTTGTTGATTCTCCTATTAAATCTATATTTATTTTTTGACTTTATTTATTTACTGAAGATTCCATGGCACTTAGTCAAAAATCAATTCTAAGAAGTATCAGTTGTTGTTGTTTAGTTGAGAAGTTATGTCTAACCCATCGTGACCCCCATGGACAATGTTCTTCCAGGTCTTCCTGTCCTCTACCATCCTCTGGAGTCCATTTAAGCTCAAGGCTACTGCTTCAGTGACTCCATCCAGTCACCTCATTCTCTGTTGTCCCCTTCTTTTTTTGCCCTAAATCTTTCCTAGCATTAGGCTCTTCAGTGAGTCAAGTATCAGTAAAAAAGATAATACATATTGAAAGACAAAATAGCATGATCCATGCTTTTAAGCCATGGCACACACCCTCAGCAATATAAATAAACACTGAATTGAAGGGGAGATATCTCTTCTTTCAGATCTCATAGTTCTTTTAGTCCATCACTGGTTTTCAGTGACCTTCTAAATCCCAACAAGGCTGGAGAAAGTCTAATGTTGGTTGTGAAGGTAGAGATAAGATGAAGTGCTATTCCATAGGAGTGGGGGGGATGGACTGGAGAACCTACATGGAACCTGCATGGACACCAAAGGTTACCTTTCCTTAGAATGTCCCTTTCAGAACTTACTGGATAGGCAGATGTCATTGAGAGCAAGAGGTCCCAAAGATACCTAGGTCCTGAGTCATGTAGGCGTTGAATCATGAAAACAGCATCTTGATTTGCCAACCGATGACATTGCAGCCCTTGAAGTGGTGGCTGTAATGTCTTCTGAGCAGGAAATTACTTTTGGCTAACTGCATCACTGACTTTGCATGAAGAGTAGGATAAATTAAGGAGCTCACCCATCACAGATGTGTCAGAAATTTGCTTTTACTACATTTGTATAGACCAAACAGTCATTTTTACAGGTGTACTTGTGTTGAGACTGCAGAACCATGAAAATTAGTAGCTAGGTATTTAATATTTCTATGCATAGTTGTTCTAAGGCCCAAAGCAAGCATTACAACTGCAACTTCCAGATAGTACCATCATTCACATAAATCAACGAACATTAAAGCTAAAATAGTAGGGTGGGAGCAGTCCAAATTACCAACAAATAAATGTTTAATATATGAGATGAAGATTTGGCTTCTTGTTGTTCTTACCTAATTCTACATCTGTCAGACAATTCTTTTTAAATAGAATGTTGTCTTCCGTTATGAATTTGTTTATTATTCAGCTGTAATGGTCGCCAAATATTCATCAAAACATGAGATTTGCATTCAGAGAATTACATATTTCTAATTTTCTTTTAAATTCACTTTGCATTATAAACACAATCAAGAATCATACACACACACACACACACACACACACACATAAAAGGAAGTAGCATGTATGACCCATAAAAGCTCTTGTATGACACCCCACATACTTTTTTTTCTTTTAGCTTGCATGTTAAATGATTTGTGTGAATATTGAGACTACCAGAAATTTGAGAGTTTTGATGCTTGCTTTGGACCATAGTTATTGGATGTCTGAATTTATGTCTGTAACAGCCCTTTTAACAGGGATCCCCAACCCCCAGGCTGTGGCCTACTACTGAGTTATGAGCTGTTTGGAACTGGGCTGCAGAAGTGGCAGGCGAGCACACGTGCATCCCCACTTGCACAAGCAGCGGGCGAATGAGTGCGTGCATGGTCCATTTGTGCAAGTGGTGGGCACATGTGCCAGTCACTCACACAGAACCATTTTCCCGCCCCCCACTAGTCCACAAAGTTGGAAAGTTGAGGAACTCTGCCTTATAACACAAAATGTCTTTAACTGTTTAGTTTAATTTTCTTTATTATTCCACATTATAATTGTTGAAAGAGAAACAATATGCACATGAGTCATTCTATTAAGCAGTTCAGATTCAAAAGGGGGAATCTGTGCTTCAGATCTGGAGCATGCATGAGCATGTACTCACTACCAGTTGGCAACTCCTTAAGCCGAACATGTCTATTCCCAGGAAAAACTGAGAAGTTCCAGCTGTGGAGATTAGATACTTTAACTAATTGCTCAAAGGTTCTGTATAGGCACACACACACAGCTGCTGAAGCAGCCTTTTCCTTTTGAATTTAGAACATTGCACAGTCTTATCAACCATGGAAATTGGGAGGGCGGCGGAGATTGCCAATAATTTCTTTGCAAGAAGAATGTGATGATCCTTCAAAACAGCATCTCTTGTAATGAATTCTGAAGATAAATTTAACATCTTCTAAATATTTCTCAGTTGAAAAAAATGAGTGTATTTAGAGAAGCTACATACAAAAATATGTATATTTAGATAATTTGCATACACAATTCATGCAAAATATGTATATTATGGAAAACTGTGTACAAAATCAAAATGCTTTTATTTGGAAATAGAATGAGACCCTGGAAGGATTCTGTTACTTGTATACACTCTGGCTGGATGCCAAATGGACAGAACCCAATGTGGTTAACATGGATGTTTATGATGCTATCTGGGGTTATTTTGAGTTTATTATACCTAAGGAAGTGGATAATATTCTTGGCAGCATCAGCACTGCTACTTTTAGCTTGAAACGTCTGACTCCTTTGATTAACTGGGCAAAATGGCAAAGATATGTTTTTACGTAAGTTCTTTACATATGTTTTTACATATCTTGATTATTTATGTTGACCAATGGCATTTGATGTGGAAAAAATATCAAGCATATAATTGATCTACATCCTCATACTGGGGATGGAACTCAGGAACCCCATAATAAGATTTGTGGCTATACAGTACAGTATAACTGACAGAAATTCAAATAGTATTAAACTGGTTGTGTACTGCCTTCTGGTGGTCAATTTAAGTATTAAAAAAAACCTACACAGAATATATACACTGTGTAAAACTAAAGAATCCACTCCCAGCCCCAAGATGGAGTGGATGCTATAAAACCTCATGATATGAGGATGTAACATAATATGGCATCTTTAGCTCTCTGCCTAAGAGTTAATGAAAAGGAAGGTCGATTCTATATCATTCTAAAGAGAGACTCAAGTGAGTATTATTAATCTGGCCAGACGTTTACAGGAGATATGCTTTTGATTGTAACTAGGGCATGAATAGAATAGAATAGAATTATTTATTGGCCAGGTTGTGATTGGACACACAAGTCTTTGGTGCATGTGCTCTCAGTGTACATAAAAGGACAAGATACATTCATCAAGAATCATAAGGTACAACACATAATGACAGTCATAGGGTACAAATAAGCAATCAGGAAACAATATCAATAAAAGTTGTAAGGATACACATAACAAGTTACTGAGCTGAAAGTCATCACTGAGCTGAAAGGCTATGCCTCTTAGCTGCTAGAGAAGTATTGAATGGCTCTGGGGTGGCAAAAAAAAACAACCAAGCTTTTAGGGTAGCTATAGGTAGTCCTTGCTTAACAATGATAACTGGGACCAAAAATTCCATCGCTAAGCAATGTGGTTGTAAAGTGTGAGGTCACATGATGACATTACTTAGCAATAGCAGTCCTGGCACTCCCCTTTCTGGTGCTTGAGCAAGCCCATTCTCACAACTTCCACAAGCAAAATCAATGGGGAAGCCAGTGGGAAATTGCAAGTCCCAGGTGTCTTGCAACCAGGTCAGAGGGCAGATAGGTAGCTGATGCCAGGTGAGGGAGCATGCAGAAAGGAAAGATTCAAAGATTCAATAAAGAAAAAGAGTGCCAGGAATAGGATATCGTAAAAGAGAAAAGTAAATTATGTACAAATAATGATCATGTGACTGGGACACTGGCTATCATAGATGCACACCAGTTGCCAAATATACGTATCCTGGGACTACAGTTACACTTAGACAACTGCAACTTCAAGGATCGGTCATAAATCTCCTTTTTCAGAGCTGCCACAACTTTGAATAATCACTGAACAAGTGGTTGGCAAGCAAGGACTATCTGTATTGACTTTGCAAATAAAATGAGTTTGACTAATACATTTTTGGAATAGGAAATAGCACTAAGTACATTTTATTAAACTATTTCATCTCTTCCTTTTTAGTGAATGCAAAAGCACAAGTAAGCCCTTGTGAGGCTGGCTACCACATAATGGGAAATGAGGTGCTAGATGCAACACACTCTCTTACTGTTAATTGCTGTCAAAACATGATAGCCCTATGACAGGCTGTCAAATACCCGACCCATGGGCCAGATGCATCACGTTGGCCACGCCCATGCCTGGTTTAGCGAAGTGGGAAAAAGTCCCAATACGTCATGTGATGCCGTGATGTGAATTTGACACTCCTGCCCTATGGATTAATATTTCTAGAATGATATCTATCACCTTGTTGGTCTTATCTTTTTGCATTTTCTAAGCACAATATCTTTCTCTAACCTTTCTTTTTGCATCGTGTGTCCAAAACAGGAAAATTATAGTAGAGTTATATGTTTAAGCCTGATTTCTTCCAATAATGGATTGATTTGTTCACCAGCAGAAAATGGTATCCATTGAATCTTTCACCAGGAGGCAATTCTTAAAATTTATTTTATTTTTTTAAAATTTTTATTATTTCTTCATTGTTCAACTTAAGACAGTGGCATGTTGTCATGTCTAATTTTGCCCTTCCTCAGTATATTATTAATTTCTAGAGATGTGACAGTGTTAGACTGTTGTAACAAAAAAACATGTTCTTGGAATATTCAGCTTTCACTCTAAAAATTCTTGTAACTTTTCTACTTTTATATTATTCCTAGCGCTTTATCACCATGAAGGTTGTACTGATGTAAGTAGCGTGAAATTTCCCCCAATCCCATTAAAGATGTTACAATATTAATAATATTAATATTAGGCTGGGGGTGGGAGGAGGCAAGAGGCACTTCTGATCCGTCTGTGTAACGGTCAGAAAGCTTTTTTGCGGGGCTGCGCCTTTGAGTTAGTCTTGGTAACCATACAGAAAAGTCCCTCAAGATTATTGGTTTTTTTTTTGGGGGGGGTCAATATTTCCTTTCCCCCTTTTCCTGCCGATCATTATTTACTTGGGATCGAAGCACAGACACACACATCTCCAAAGCATTCAGCCAAATGCTCCCGCCCACCACTCTCTCTCTCTCTCTCTCACAGACACACACACACACACACAGGTCCCTCACCCCACCCTCCCAAGGCAGCCACGCCCCTTCTCTAACCTGCTTTCCACCTCCGTTCTCCACCGTCACGTGCAGGGCAAGGAAAGTAGTCTGGAGGACTACCGGTACGTTTAAAAAAAAAAAAACCGCAACCTTCTAACATCGCGAGATTTTATTTTTTTTCCCATGAGACGTTGGAAAGTCTGAACTACCGGTATTTTTTTTTTAACCGTAGTCCAACGCGCAGCGTAGAACGGAGCTGCAAAGCAGGTGAGTGAGGGGGTGTGGCTTCCCTGGAGGGGGTGGGTGGGGTTTGAGGGTTTGGCATGGGTGGGCCTGGCTGAAGGGGCCTTTCAGGTAAGCCGGTGCGGGGCTCCGCAGCCCCGGCCTTGCTTTGTCCTCCTCCACCACCACCACCCACCGCCTTGCTTCGTTCTTCTTCGCAATGCCTTGCAATTGTCCTTACTGTGGGAGGCTGCACGTTGCTTCTGGGCAGGGGAGGCTTGGTCCTCTTACCTGGTTCCCCTCCGCCGTTTCTTTCTCTCTCTCTGAGAGCCCGGTAGGCGCCGGCCTGAATTGTTAAATGTTTGGGCTGCTGAGCACCGGCCTGTGCGCCTATTCGGTGGTGCAGGGGCCGGGCTACAGCTACGCCGAGTCTGGCGCTTTTCGGGCCCTGGGGGCCGCTGTGGCAGCTCTGCGAGGCAAGCAAGCATGGGGCTGCCCCGGTTGCCTGCAGCGGCTATTTATTTATTTTATTTGTCAAACAGGTACAAGATAGCAGGTATAAACATAAACAAATAAGTACTATGCAGCCACCTTGCCTTCCGCCCAGCGCAGCCCACCGCCAAGCCCCGGTTGCTACCGTAGATAGATAGATAGATTTTATATGTGTGTATGTACACACACACATACACACACAATAATTTTGGTTTTGGAGGAAGAACACACTTTTGTTGCAGAAGAACAAATTTTTGGTTTGTTCTTTTGGTTTCTAGCCTTCAAGGTGCCTTTTAAGGTTTTATAATCCTCAGTTAGGAACCAGAAGAGGGTATGTGGTAAGAGGGTCTGAAGATGATGGACACTCTGAATTCTAATGTGTTTCCTTAACCAAGTTGAAAGAGGATGACACAAGAAGGGAAGTTCAGTAGCAATGTTAGAAAGTATTACAGGTAATCCTCGACTTAATGATCATAATTGAGACCGGAATTTATGTGGCTAGCTGATAAATTTCTTAAGTGAGTTTTGTCCCATTTTATGACCTTTCTTGCCACATTTGTTAAGTGAATCACTGCAGTTGTTAAATTAGTAACATGGTTGTTAAGTGAATCTGGTTTCCCCCATTGACTTTACTTGTCAGGTCGCAAAAGATGGACACATGACCCTGGGGCAGTGTAACTGTCATCAATAGGAGCCAGTTGTCAAGCATCCAAATGCAAATCTCATGACCCTGGGGATGCTGCAATGGTCATAAGTGTGGGAAATGGTCAGAAGTCACTTTTTCAGTCTGTTGTAACTTAACAGTCACTAAATGAACTGTTGTATGTCAGGGACTACCTGTACTTCACAAAGAGTAATGGAAACTTAAAGCCAACTTTTGGTGGAGGTAAATGGGTCAATCATCAGTCACTGAGTTTATGCTTGAGATAAACTACTATCCCTCAAAAATTAAAAACATAAAAAAATAAATTAAAAAAAAACAAAAAACTCAAAAGGATTTTTAATGGACCACTTTTTGTCATCAGTTTTCTGACATCAATTTTCTGTGTTTCTAATTTCTGTGGTAAGTATGGGGACACCTAGATTGAAATTTCCTTCCCTCATTGCAAAATTCAGAGTGGCTTCAAGCCAATTAAGTGCAGATTTTAACATAATGTACATATATTGAGGGAGTTGGATGAGATCATATCCCATTTGTATTAATTTTATTGGGGATAATTTAATATTGCTCAACAAAAATAGCTGCTTTTGCTTATTCAAATTTACTGCTTTCATGGCCAAATTAATTCCTAAGAAGTGGCCATACCAGTACTATTCCTGCGCTCAGCCTTCACACTGATCTATTATCAGCCGTGGTGGAAAAATCTGAGTCAAGCTATATTGTACTGTTCCACTTTTGAATGGTAATGGAAATAGCATCTGCTTTTCTGGATAAGGGTTTCCTGCACATGGAAAAGTTTAAATGTTAAAAGAAGAGAACATTCTTTGTTCACTTAGTCCTTCTGTCTGTAGACCGAAGAACAGTAATATAGTCTTGTCCATCAAATGTATTTTCTTCAGTGAAGTTGGAATCAACTTTGGTAATAGAAGCCTAAGGATACCATTTGAGCATTTTGTATTTGGGAAGACTGTGAAAGCTTTCATTCTCCTGTTGGATGGTATTATGTATTGATGGAGTCATTCATATAAACACTTTGTGCTATCTAGTAAGATAAGCTTTGATTAGCAAGTAGTAATAGAACAAAGGACTATTGAGCTGGCATCAGAAATGAATTTGTAAGAAACAGTAGGGGGGACTCTGGGAAGAACCACTGGGGAGACAACTTGAATGGAGGTGTCCTAACTAGAAAATTTAATGTCACACTGCTGAAGATGTACTGCTGGCATTAGTAAAGAGTATTGGTGTATAGTATCTAAAATGGACTGGGAAAGGTTACAGAGCTGACGTTTTGTTTCTGGGATCGTGGAAAATAAGGGAAAATTCCAAAACAAAAGAGTTATATGCAGGGGTGAAATCTAAAAATTGTCCCTACCGGTTCTGTGGGTGTGGCTTATTTTGTGGGCGTGGCTTGTAGGTCAGGTGACTGGGTGGGCATGCTTTTA
>JANHFT010003016.1:95110-105743 GCA_032467955.1 Pseudoxenodon macrops | reverse complement strand
TATCTATCTATCTATCTATCTATCTATCTATCTATCTATCTATCTATCTATCTATCTATCTATCTATCTATCCACAGCATTTTTGTTTCTTTCATTTCTTACAAAGAAATGTTTTAAGCATTTACCATGCTTTAAGAAGAGCTACAGTAACATGTCTCCTCAAGTGGACATTTTACTAGGGAAAATGAATGCTATGGTGGAAGTAGTCAAGAAGTCAAGAAGGGAGTAACTATTTCCCAGGGAGCAGAGATAAAGATACTTGGAATTTTTGGTAAGCAGGAAAAAGTATGCATATCTTGGTATGCAAAGACAAAAATTTACAAGATACTGGTATATGTAATAGTTATATTAGACAAATGCTTTAGTCCAGTAAGATTCCTGTCTATAGACAAACAACAATAAAGAAACTATTCTAAAATAACTCCTTGTGTTATTCTTGGTTAGAGTGAGCCAGATCACTCATTTCATCATGTTTGCCTTTATCTTTTGTTGATATTATGGTAATATCTTTGTTTGATTGTTGTCAGAGTAATTAACTGTTGGGTAGCATATGATTATGATTATTATGGTTGTTATTATTTTTCATTTTGTACTTACTATCTTACTACCAACATTTGCATACCTTGAACATTTCTCATCTTTAGTCATCTGTCTACCAAGGTACATAAATTTATTTACTTGAGCCTAGTATTTTTGTCATTAATGTGTTACTCACAGCTGTTCAATCCATTTTATCTCTCAATCACTATAACCTTAGTCTTTGGTACAGGTAGTCCATAACTTACATCCATAATTGGGAGTGGAATTTCAAGTGGCACTGTCATTAAATGAGTCAACAAGTGACCAGACCCAATTTTACAATCATTTTACAACCATTTTCACCATGATCATTGAGTAAATCACAAGGTTGTGAGGTGAACCACATAGTTGTTAAGAAAATTCAATTGATTTTGTTTATCAGAAGCAGGCTGGGAAGGTTGAAAATTGTGATCTGGTAGTCAATTAGACTATTACCTATTGGCAGTTCTACCTTTGATCTAATTCACACATAACTCATTTTAATTTAATTTATAAAGATTTTTTTAAAAACAGATTAGCTTTGATTTCTCTAATTATGGGGAAAGGGCCATTCGTGCCATATGAATTTCTCGCTCTGTTGAGTTTTCTAAATTAAAATGTATTCAGGTAACAGTGTCAGCTAATATGAATGGTAACATATACAAGGTATAATTATATATTTAATCAATGATCCATAGTTTACTCCATCTAGTTTCTTGGGTGTGCCTAACACATTTAATCATGAACTAGACATACAACTTGAGTACATGTAGCCTAGTAGCTAAAATATAGCATGCTCATTAATGTTTCAGTATGATGCAAATAAAGGTGTTGCAAATAAATTTAATAATTTGAAAAAGTGATAATGTGATTCTAAAGTGAAAAGTATACAAAGGCAGATAGTCCTCAACTTAGAACAGTTTGTTAGTGACTATTCAAAGTTACAATGGCACTGAAAAAAAGTGACCTATGACTGCTTTTGACATGACAGTTGCAGCATCCCGATGGTCGCATGATCGGAATTCAGATGCTTGGCAACTGATTCATATTTATGACCGTTGCAGCGTCCCTTGATCATGACCTTTTGCGGCCTTCTGACAAACAAAGTCAACGGGGAAGCTAGATTCACTTTGCAACCGTGTCACTAACTTAACAAGTACCATGATTCACTTAACAACTATGGCAAGAAAGGTGATAAAATGGCACAAAACTGACCTGATGACTGTCTCACTTAGTAACATAAATTTTGGATTCTTTTGGGGTCGTAAGTCAAGGACCACCTGCATTAAATTTAGAAGCAGCAGAATATGTATAAATTGTTAATATCATTTATCATAGTTATCAACCATGTTTTTGGAAGGTATCGCAGTTGGCTAGATTCATAAAGCCACGGTTTACATTCCAGAGAGTTTGGATTCATACACTGCAATATGTCGCTATCTTCAGGCTTTTAAGAGATGTTTATGCTTTTGCCAAATCATTTTATCTATGCAAAGAATATACAGTCTGGGCATTTGTTTTTAATTTATTTGACTCAAGTTACAGATCATGGACATTTTCTTACCTTAGAGGCATTTACAGAAATAGTTTTAAATATTTCCTCCCACTGTCCCCTTCTCCTCAGATGTCAATCACATTTTAACTTTAATTCTAAAATAGCACCAGCAAGGGGAAACCCATTAGCCCACCTTCTGGCCCCTTTTTTGTTAATCAGGAAAAGCAAAAATATGGTATGATGTATGAAAAATAAAAATGGATTAAAATTAGCATTTCCTAGTGCACTCAATATGTTTAAATATTGATGTGTTCATGTCTCCATCACTTTAAAAAAATTATAGCATATGTTTTATAATTCCCCCATTTTTTCCCCAAAACTATTTTATAGTTCTTGTCAAAATGAAAATATGTTTGCAGAAAGGCTTTGGGAGAATATTATTCACCAAGAATAACTCCTGTGTACAAGTGCTTCTGAATTGGGAGAAACAGAAGAACCATGCATTGAAAATTCCTTAGGCAACGTTGCTTAGACTGATGGCTTTCCCACAAAATCTGCTTGTTACAAATGCAAAGATGTCAGTGGCCCTTCCTATGCTGTGTTATGCTGTGTTTTAGGCAAAAAGAAGGTATCTGAGTATGAATGAATGAAAGTAAATGGACAATTTAGTTAGTTAGTTTTTATTGGGGAAAAGTACACAAGATTCATATATTCAGGGAACTATAGTCACATATTAAGGAAATTTGTTTACAACCATTACACACTTCATACATTGTAGATAAAAATATGTTTGTCTATTGATTGTACAGTACATCCAAATACTATATATATAAATACTGGGTGAACATTTTATTTAAATAATTAAACACAAGAATCAAACAAACATAATTCATGAAGGGAGAAATTGACAGAAATTTAAACTGAACGTTTTTGCCCTCTGAGAGGAAGTCATGACCTCTGAGGATGAGGACGACAAGATGGAGCTGGGGCTGATGGAGGAGGATGGTTCAGCCTCTTTGACCCTGGAGGGTGCACTGGGGGAGCAGGGTGAAGAAGTCCTGGGTCCCTTGGGCTTTGGAGGGGTGGCCAGCAACAGAGAGAGGGTGCAGGTTGACTGAGTGAGAGAGGAGGAGAGGGAAAGAGTAGACAGCGGAGTAGAGGAGCAATGGAGCTCCAGAGAGGAGCAATTACATCCCCAGCCTGATCCTCAACCACAGATGGTGGAGAGGAGACGGGATTAGTGCAGCATGAACCGATGGCTTGAGGGGAGGGTGCCTCATCCCTCGTCATATGGCTCACATGGGGAATAAGATTTAAAGAGACACTGTGGTGAGGAGCACTTGTTGGGAACAAGCCTTGCCATTTTTTAGCCACGCTTACAGTGACCGACATCTTGCTACCTTGTCTTACTGTGCTTAGCCTTGCTTTGCTTGGGTTCAATTTGTCTTGCTTTGCCTGGCCTAGCCATGGGCAAGTACTCAGCGACACAGTTCTACTTCAGGTTATACTGCAGTCCCAGTGACCCCTCTGTGCTACGAGGACACCCTTGAACCAAGTTTCCTGAACTGTGTTTGCTCTCAGAACTGGCTGCTTCTCTGGACTCCCAGTAGCCAGGAACTAGTGGAGGTGTGTGTGTGTGTGTGTGTTTCGAACATTGGTCTTGGACTTCTTTGGGAGTGGGAGTTGGAGCAATAAAAGAGACTTAAGCTCTGGCTGTTTTGCTTTCATGCCCAGCCCCAGGTCATCACAGGAAGGTTACTCCTCTGATTCAAACAGGTTGTAGGAAAGGATTAGAAAAGCTAAGACATTGGTTGTTTTAGAACAGAATTTATCAGTATTTATGAGATTCTGAAAATAATTTTGTAAACATACGTTTTGCAACAGTGGAAAAATAAAACATTTTTGAAATGTATATCCTATAACAAATATAATTATTGTAGTCAACAAGAAATGAAAGTCGGGAGAGTTAGTATCTCTTTTAACAAAGCCCGATAAACAATTGTTGTTAGTGATACCCAAACCTAGGATCGTTGGAATTGTCATAACCCAACTAGTGAATCTGATGATGAAAGAAAACATGGAAGTCCATCAGTATTTCAGGGGAACCAGATCTTTTCCTTTACCTTTTCTTGGTACTGTATTTCTAGCCATCTGTAACAGAGGTGGGTTCTGAATCTTATTGCCAGTTCGCTTAGGGTCACGCCTCGAGTATATGCCCAAAGCACATGAGCGAGCACATGCGCGGCAGTAAAAAATCCAAGATGGCGGCACTCCAGAGCCACCAACAGAACCGGCTCCGTGACGTCACCGCAGAGTTACTACATATATAGAACTGGATAGAACCAGTAGGAACCCACCTCTGGTCTTTAAAGAATTCATAGGGGTTAGTGCAATGCTCTGTAAATACATCTTTTCAATCATCAGATGCTTCTTTTGACTAAATCTCAGTTCGGTGGTTTATTGCTTCTCTTCCCATTTATAAGCAAAGGGCAATAACATCGGACTGGCAGAGATGTGATAAAGCTTTATTTCTAAAATTGTATAAATTCCCTTTGAGATCTCCAAATAGTGGGAGACAACTGCAAAGTTGGACTGTTTTATTATTAAATAAATTTTTCATATTCTGACTTGGAGTGGGAGGAAGGCATCTACTGCAAATTCGCAGGGCTCATAAGAGCCAGTTTTCTGTATTTCAAAGTATAAGCACTGCCTATTTCCCTCTCTGCTTTGATTAGCTGACATAAATTGTTTTATTTGTCATATGCATGTGAAAATACCCAGTCCTTTAAAAGAAATTTCTAGCAAACATGGCTTTCATTTCCCATGTGGTTAATCACTTGTAGACAAATAACAGAAAATCCAGTTTGCTAGAAACTTGCAAGAACAGCTCCAGTAGGTTGCAGAAATGTGCCCTGTGGATTATAATTTGAATCATTGTCCTGATACCTTGGTAGCCTGTTCATTGCTGTGGATCATCAATATGCTCAATATATTGGTTTGTTATGATTTTTTTGCTGGGAGTTTTTTTTTTTAATGATTATTTATGTCACAACCTGGAGAAATAAGCCTTTGTTATTGTCTTCTGAAAGCTGGGGGTGGGGACAACTTCTTTCTGCTTTCTTAAATCACCATCCCATGATTCAACCACACAAACACTACATAAAAAAAAAAAACCAGAATATATAGCAGAAATATGTGTTTTCTTTAGGGTCATCCAATCAGTATATTTGAATATGTAAATCAAAGATTATGTGCTTGAGGCAGGACTGAACTTCACATAATTCTTGAATCCTTTTCATCACATGATGTTTTCTCAGGAATTATAAGATAATCAGACTTCAATAAAATAGTGATTTGAAGAATGACATCCATAGGTTCACATTTCTATCCCCAAAGAATATAAGAAAAAGATTTTTTTTTTAAATAATGTTTACAGATCGGGGGCTCTTTTCCTAAGAAATAGAGACAGATAAATTATGTGTGAAATATCAAGGCTTGCTATGTAGACAGAATTCTTCCCATAGCATTTTGCTATGAATGGAAAGTCATATCCCTTGTCTGATGCCAAACAAAAAGTCAAACATCTGGGTTTTAAAAAAAAAATTACTTGCCTTTATACTAAAATTCAGTCCATTCTTTTGCTGTACTATATTTATTTAAATTTTGTAGATCTGGTTCCATTAAAATGGATTCTGTTTTTCTGAAGAACTGCTGTTCAGGTACAACCAAAGTCTCAATTCACTCTTGCGTCTAACAATATTTTCATTTATTCATCAATTAAGGATTCTGATGGTAGCAGTTCTTAAGAAATAGATATTAAAATTTCCTTTACTCTCCTATTGTGTTTTTAATGTATTATTTGTAGAGGTACAAGTGGGTTCAAATGTATTACTGACATATGCCTACCTCCTAAATTTAAGTTGTTAAAATCTCCCAGATGTAAAGGTTGACAAAGGTTACTTAGCTTAGGAGGTGGGGTGGGGAGGGGAATGAAACAGAGTGCGTTTCTCAAGATGTGATTCCAATGCATCATCAATTGTGTATTATTTACAACAGCATACAGTATGGTGCACATTTCAATCTACAAACAGCAGCTACTCATTATGCATAAGTATTCATAGATCAAGTAGAACAAATCGTAAACTATATCAACAAAACAGTGCTTTCAATCTGTATAAAGGACTTTGTCAAATTATTTGGATACGTTTTTCATAAATTGTTTTTCTCTGTTCTTTTTTTATACATAGCTAAGATGGAAAACTTTTCTTTTGTGTCTGACACTCCAAGATTATGGCACTGAAACTGCAAAACATGTAAACACTATATTTCATTATGTTTATTTTTAAAAAGCAATAAACTAACTACCACTGATCCAAAGGCTATGGAATAGATTCATATTTTGAAGGGACCTTAAGAGAATTCACTCTTTACTAAGTGCAGTTGGTAATTCTGTGATTGCTTGATGCAAATACACATTTGAGTCAATGGTAAGAAATTTTATAAAAGCAATTTGCCATTTTGAATTTTCACTTATTTCTAGAATAAATTCCCAGTTTTCCAAGCAGGTTTTGAAGCACAAATAAATAGGTATTTTTATTATTATTATTATTATTATTTATTATTATTATTATTATTCAATAATAATTATTATTGTTATTTATTATTATTTATTATTAGGAGTTTTTTTTAATGTGATAGTGAAAGGTGATTCTGTTAATCTCATACTCATTTTTTAAAATTGTTTTTATTTTATTTTAACAACCCCACATTCAATTTAGCCATCTATCTGACTTCTGAAACAACAAAATCCACTTGACCATTATACACATTTTGTGTTCTGCTTTTATTTCCTTTTATTATGTTTTTCCCCAGGCAAGCAATTCTTCCCACTGTATTATCTTATCGCCTTCTTTACCATAATGTGTACCACATTTGAGTGTTTTTACTGTGGATTATACTGCAATTTGCTATAAAGCAAAGATCCTGCTTTTTGAATCCCTGGTAAGATTAATAGGTAAAACATTGGTAAATTTGTATAAAATTGATACCTAACATACATCGCAAATGTGTGTGTATTTGTAAGTATGTATAAATTCACATTAAATGAGAGATTCTGTGGACTTTATAAAGGGAACTGAACAGAGGTGGATTCCTACCGGTTCTATCCGGTTCTATAGAACCAGATAGAACCGGTAGTAACTCTGCGATGACATCACAGAGCCGGTCCCGTCGGTTGCTCCATGGGCGCTGCATTCTTGGATTTTGCTTCTGCACATGCACAGAACATACCGTAGTTTTTGACTGCACACCTGCACACCTGCAGCGTAACCCTGAACGAACCGGCAGCAACAATATCCAGAACCCACCCCTGAAACTGAAGCAGAAAACTTCACTTGAGATGAGGGAAGAGGTTTTTCTTATATAAAAATATCGCCATTTGCTTTTTGTTGAGAAAGCACCACTGTTCATTGTTAGTGACCTTCTTTACACTGGTAAAATAGAATACATTGAGGATGAGCACAGTTTTTATTACAAACTGTAAAAACAGTTGGTAATAGCAGCCTATGCTATGCTATGCTATGCTATGCTATGCTATGCTATGCTATGCTATAATAATGTTTATAACAGCAAGAGTTAATGTCTGTTCTATAAGCCGTTAAGCTCCTTTGACTTTGGTGTTACTATGGTTTGACCATTAAATGACCCATTATTTGTTAAGCATTCAGAAATCACTAATTTTACAAGAGCAATCTACTGTGGAGTTCATTTGTTAAGAGGGCATAACAGGATAAAATTACACGCTAGGAGGTATGAGAACATCCCACAGTTATCAATATCTTCATTAACAGAATACGAAACCTTAAACTAATTGGAATGTGGAAAAAGCAAACAAATCCACAAAACTAGATAAAGTGAGTGTTGTGTAATTTAAGAAGGAGATGTATTAAGCCCTGGTTATGGTGCTAAATCAGGATTTCTACTCCTTTTTTCATAGGTTTCTTAGTTCTTAACAGCTATATCATGCATACTGTAAGCAAGTCAAGTTCCTTTCTATGTTGAGAATAGCTCTACCACTTTTATTTGAATGGAGTAGAAAGATATTTTTGTTCCCTTAGTGCTGTACGATCACTGTTTGTCAACCTTTAACATTTCTTTCTAAACAAGATAAAAGGAAGAACTTGATGATGGCAAAATGCTCCTTTGAGAATTTTCATGGATCTAGACTGTGGGTAAAATATGCAAAATACATTTTGATATTTGGATTCATAGGATTCTACTTCCCTGTTCCCAGGTTTAGGGATGGCTTCACTTGCTTTCAGGCAGGATAATTTTAAATGCTAACTTGGAAAGATGATGAAATATTTTACAAAAGACAATGATAAATGAGGAAGCTTTAGAAGTATGTGTGACCCTATTTATATTCAACAGCAGAGTGGCTCTAATACAGCATTGAGCACACCACTATCTGAAGCACCCTTTTGTGAGTCTGAAAAGGTTAGCTGGTTTCTTGATATGCAAATTGAAATGATCCTTACTCTCCCCTTCCATTTCAAATACAGAAATTGATCTGGAAGATGAGAGAAAGGAATATTTGCCACTTATAATTACAGCTGTCTGTTTCTCACTGTGTGAGATTTAGTACTTAAGAGTTCTCCTGTGTTCTCCTTTCTACCTTGAATTCACAAGTGCTCACATTTGCTGCTGGACCACAACCAAGTATTATTTTCCACATATAGTACTGAAACAATTCAAAGAGAACTTTGTAATTCCACATAGGGACAAGCAGGGGAACACTCAGAAACAGGTAGCAATAGCAATAGCACTTCGACTTGTATACCGCTTCACAGTGCTTTACAGCCCTCTCTAAGAGGTTCACAGAGTCAGCATATTGCCTCCTACAATTTGGGTCCTCATTTTACCCACTTTGGAAGGATGGAAGGCTGAGTCAACCTTGAGCCTGATGAGATTCAAACTGTCAAATTGCAGGCAGCCAGCAGTCAACAGAAGTAGCCTGCAGTACTGCATTCTAACCATTGTGCCACCATGGAAAATATATTCCATCTTTCATGGTGAGATTTGCAAATGCAAATGAATGGAAACGATCGTGGCTAACTCCTGCAATTGGGAGGCAAAAATGAAAGCACTTAAAGAGCTGGATTTCCAGCTGATAAGTATGTGCCTTATACCTTGCACAACTTGCACAACTGTGTGATGTCCACATGAGTGGGAATTAAGACAAACTAAAGCAGATGTTGCAGCACGCTTCTTTCCTGTTGGTTTCAGTGGACATCTAATCAAAATGTTTCAAAATATGCAATGTTACCTTGGTGATTTCCGATTATGCTTGCTGAAGTGGTTTTTAAAAAGTATATTCCAATGAGGAACCATTCCCTTTATTCACTGGATGAAGGTTTCTTAGCTGACAATAACACTTAGCAAGAGTAAGAACCACCCAGTGTTGTCAGGGTCACTTTGAGACATTAATGAAATTAAGATGCACAATTCCTCTGTCAGGTAAGTAAATAACATTCTTGTTCTTATAGACAGGGGAAATGAAGCGCAGGAGGCTTTAGGTGACTTGCCCAAGGTCGTGCTATAATGAACATCGGTCCTTCAGCTGCATATTTAAGGTCTGTGGCTTTCATGCTCAGGATGTACTTCAGGCCTTTAATTCATATTTGGTTAAAAGCAAATTATCCAAACTGGCACGTATACAAGACAATTCTCTTTGTCCTTAGGGGACACAGCTCTCTGCTAGCCTTCATAAAAGATATTGCCAATCATATCTAATTGTGAATAGTTAGTACCTTATTTATTTCATGCATATGCTGCTAAATTGATAAATGCTTTTCTAATAGTTTTCAAAAGTACAATCACTATCATAAAAATGAAACCAAAATAATAATAAAGGCAATATATATATTAAATCCCAGCAATAAATTAACAAGTATGTTAAAGAACAAAGTCATGAGAGAAAAGGGACATCACAGCTTGATATAGGTCACGTGAATGGCTTGTCACTGCTTTAATGGTTAAACAATCAGTTGAACAAACAAGAGAGACTGTCAACTGATTTATTTGGACAATAAGTCAATATATTTTAAAAGGACCTCATACAGCACAAGCATTAAGTATTGAGAGAACCTGTGGCACTCTAGATGTGGCCACTCCCTTGCCCATAATCAACAACCATGCTGTTTGCACTGATGTGATATCCAAAAATCAAAAGGGCCAAAGTTTCTATTTTATTTATTTATTTATTTATTTATTTTCATCAATATCACTTAGACTTATATACCACTTCATAGTGCTTTTACAGCCCTCTCTAAGCAGTTTACAGAGTCAGCATATTGCCCCCAACAATCTGGGTCCTCATTGTACTGACTTCAGAAGGATGGAAGGCTGAGTCAACCTTGAGCCTGGTGAGATTTGAACTGCTGAACTGCAGCTAGCAGTCAGTTGAAGTAGGCTGTAATACTATACTCTAACCACTGTGCCACTTCAGCTCTATCTATCTATCTATCTATCTATCTATCTATCTATCTATCTATCTATCTATCTATCTATCTATCTATCTAT